>OX244031.2:71021298-71081660 GCA_945859785.2 Tridacna gigas | reverse complement strand
TGATTGTTTGAGACATATTTTCTCGCCTAATTAGATATCTACATTGTTTAAAACTAGATATTGAATTTCAAATTGTTGGTAAATACTGTTTAACCTTTTACTGCACAATCCCCAGTTTTAAAGACCTTAAAAGCCTCTTGAAAACATTGTGGGAAAAGGTGAAAATGCTGGTAACCAGCATTTTCTCCTTTTCCCGCAATGATTTCTACTCTTTCACAGCCAAATCTTATAATCCGAGCCACATTTGAAATTGTTGTTTGCAAATGCTTTTAATTTGGACGACTCCAAAATTTGATCATCTGGTAAAGAGTCAGGGGTTAAAATAGTCAAACTAAAATTGCAGTATTATATCAGGTAATGCCTGTAGTTAAAACTTAACCCTTAACCAAACAATCCTGTGTTTTAATGACATTTGGGGAGAAGCCTTCTGAAAACACTGAGGAAAAGGGAGCAAATGCTGATAACCAAAATTTTCTCCTTTTCCTGCAATGTTTTCTACTTCAACAAAGAAATTCAGTTCATTTGGGCCAGTTTCAAATTTGTGGTCTTTAGATGCTTCCAATTTGAAAGAGTCTAAAATTTGATGTTTGGGAAAGGGTTAACAGAGTTCCAAATAAATGAAACACAAATTTTCACTCATCCTAGTCTGATCTACACCTACACTGTCTTCAAAACTAACTAAACCAGTCATTGGCATACTCTTTACCTAACAACAAAATTTTACACCGGACCAAATTGAAAGCATTTGCAGTCAACAAATATATGTAACCCAAACAACAATTTCTGTGTTGGATAGGGAAGAAATGAGCTCAAGTTCTCTGAAAGGGTTGAAAACGCTGTGGGAAAAGGAGAAAATGCTGGTTACCAGTATTTTCTCCTTTTCCCACTGTTTCAAAAGCCTTTGTCCTCAGGGTAGCTGAATTCAGGATTGTGTTGTAAAAGGTTAAACAAACAAAGGATATTTTGCATAAAAACAAATAATTTCTTTACTGTGATAGACTTTTTCTACAGATCTGCAGTTATCAGAAGTACATGTTAAGCAAAGCATAATTACTTCCCTTTAACCCTTCACCACACAGCTATATTTTAACCCTTTCCCAAACAAGCCCTGGTTTTCATGTGTCTGCAGTACAAGTCTTTTGAAAACACTGTGGGAAAAGGAGAAATTGCTCGTAACAAGCAATTTCTCCTTTTCCCACAGTGTTTTCTAACCTTTTTGCGACCTTTCTGCCATTTTCATCAAATTTAAAATTGTCGTCTTCAAACTCTTTCAATTTGGACCTGTCTAAAATTTGTCGTTTGGGAAAGGGTTAAACTTGTTCAAATTGAAAGCATTTGCGGACGCCACAATTACTGTGGCTCAAATGAATCTGTTTCTGAAACGTTGGAAAACATTGTGGGGAAAAGAAGAAAATGCTGGTTACCAGCATTTTCTTCTTTTCCCACAATGTTTCCAAAGGCCCTCTTCCTCAGGGTCCATAAAATTCAATATTGTTAGGTAAAATGTTAATTACTGATGAAAGTCAAGTAAAAAGCATGGCTTCGCCGGACTAAAAACAATCCAACATGAATCACAGCTAAGCAAGTAAATATCATTATACATATTAGTATTATACTTTCTGAACACTTTCTAAAATTACTGGCTAGCAAATAAAACAATAACTATATCTCAGAGAGCCTTTAACCCTTCACCAAAACTGAGTTTCAAAGACCTTGAAGAAAAAGCCTTTTGAAAGTGATGTGGGGGAGTCAAAGGTTCGAAACCCGGTGGCTGAGGTAGTTGTTGGTGGGCTGCCAGCTTGTTACCAGTTTATTACATGTCCAAATTCTATACTTGTTTACTTTAACACTTTACCAGATGACAAATTTATAGACTGGTCCAAATCCAAAGCACTTGCAGACAAAAAATGCAATGTGACTCAAATGAAGGTATTTGTAACAAAAAGGGTAGAAAGCATTGTGGGAAAAGAGAAAAATGCTGGTAACCAGCATTTTTTTCTTTTCCCATATTTTCAAAACCCTTCTTTCTTTGCGTCTTTAAAAGTTGGCATTGTGTAGTACAGAGTTAAAAACATTGGCAGATGTGATGTTAAATAAGGCTAATTTGGTAAGATTTATCTTTGAAACGGAAGAAAACATTATCTCTTTACCACAAATTCCCGAGTTTTAATGACCACAAATTCCCGAGTTTTAATGACCCTGTGGAAATAGCCTTTTTAAAAGCTTCTGGGAAAAGGAGAAAATGCTGGTAATCAGCATTTTCTCCTTTTCCCACAAGGTTTTCTACACTTTCAGAGACAATACCATCATTTAAACTAGATTTGTCATCTGCAAATGTTTTCAATTTCTAAAATTTTATCCTTTGATTAAGAGTAAAGGGAAAAAGAACAAAAATGCTAGTTACTGGTTTCCAGCATTTTTTCCTTTTCCACCAGTGTTTTAAAAGGCCTTTTTCCTCAGGGTCATTAAAACACAGGATTGTATGATTAAAGGCTAAGATAACTTATCAGACACATACCTGCCTTGTGCCTTGACATGAAAGGTTAGGACTCAAGAGGTACCTAAATATGCTAGACATGGGTGTCTCTTAAGCTTTGAAGTGCCTTTCATTACTTAGTTGCCTTTGCAGCCACTGTAGATCAAGATCAGACTGCACAAAATGTGCAGTCTGATCTTCAATCTACTCTATCTTCTGTGCTGTGACATTCTGGACAAGGGAACCCTTTTAAGCTCATTTGTACCCATTATTTAATTTTTGCATCAGCCCATGGTTTGAAGTTGGAGGAGTCTAAAATTCCATGTTTGGGGAAGGGTAAACTGTAGTAAAAATATCTATACAACCACATACAAAAGATACAACATGTAGACACCAGGGTAAATAAAATGGTATAAAAATTTGATATACTTATTTTGCTTCAGCTCTGCTTAAACTTAAAAAAATATTTTTCACATGCATTAAAAAGTAAAAAAAAACAAAACCCATAAAATACAGATCAACAAGAATACTGCATACAGGTCCCAATGCTTGGCTGCAGTTGCTCGATTTTTAGTGAAAATTATAAGGGGGGAAAAAAAAGGGGGCATAACTGTGTCAAAAATACTTTGATGGTTACCTGCCCTTGTTGCATGGGTTTCCTCTTTTGATAGTTGACAACTGTCCAAATTTGTGGTAAATATCTTCATTATTAACCCTTTACCACACAATCCCGAGTTTTAATGACCCTGAGAAAGAACCCTTTTTAAAACATGGTGGGAAAAGGAGAAAATGCTGGTGACCAGCATTTTCTCCTTTTCCCACAATGTTTTCTACCTTTCAAAAGGCAAATTTCTATTTTTGAGTCACAATTTTTTTGTCATCTGTAAAAGCTTTCAATTTCGGCAAGTCTAAAATTTTGTCATTTGATACAGGGTTAAGAGAGACAAAAAATATTGAAGTCCTTGCAGGATGACAATGAAGGACACGATGACAGAGCATTGACAATACCTCGATGTTTTCATGGAAAACAGCTGAGATAAGATTCACATATTCTTATATCAATTCCGCTTATGTTTAACAACTGTTTTTGTACACATTATACAATTTAAAACTAAACACACACACACACAAAAAAAAAAAACATTTTGTTTTTCTTGTGCCCGTAAGAATTTAAAAATCACCCTTTCTTCCAATTTTGACACATTTGTTGGCCACAACTCTTTGAAAAGACCATAAATGACTCATGACAAGCAATTTTCTGCTTTTGTCACAATCCATCTTTGTCTGTAAACATATTTTAGCTCATACAAGTATGTTTAACTCTTTACCAAACAACAAAAATTTAGCCTGGTCAAAATTCAAAGCATTTGCAGACGACAAATTCAAGGTGGCTGGAATGACGAAATTTGTTCTTGATAGAAAAGAAAACATTTTGGGAAAAGGAGACAATGCTGGTTACCAGCATTTTCTCCTTTTCCCACAATGTTTTCGAAAGGCTTCTTCCTTAGGGTCGTTAAAAGTCGGGATTGTGTGGTAAAAGGGTTAATAGATTATTCTTTCAATTTTGGGTCATGAAATCATGCTGAGCAATCAATTCGGCACCCTGTTCTTTGATATGGGGACCCTGAGGAAGACTTTTGAAATCATCGTGGGAAAAGGAGAAAATGGTGGTAACCACAATGTTTTTTTTACCCTATCAAAAATCAAGTCCATCATTTGTGCCACATTTACCTAGTTGTCTGTGAATGCATTCATTTCGGACATGTCAAATATTCATTTGGCTATCACTAAAAAGTTAACTCTAGACTGGCCCAATTTGAATGCGTCTGCAGGGAATAAATCAAATACAACACAAACAATGACTTTTACCTTGGAAAGAGTAGAAAACATTGTAGGAAAAGGAGAAAAATGCTGGTTACCTGCATTTTTTCCTTTTCCCACTTTGTTATTGAAAACCATCTTCCTCAGGGTTGTTAAAATTCAGAATTGTTTTTGTATGAGATTGAAGAGTTAAACAATGCCAGCATCTTTTGCCATACCGTAAAATACCGAGCTCTGGTCCTGTAACAAGGTATTGGGACTGTCAAATTCCTTCACTTCTCCATTGCTCAATACCAAAATTCTGAAAAAAAAAAAAAAAAAAAATGTCCTTCACAAGGAAAGCATTTTGACTTTTCATGGGTAGAACAAAATACATTTGAGCCATGCTTTGGCAAAAGGGGGCTAAATGCATCTCCGTCATGCATTATACCATGCCGATGTTCTAATGGGGAGGTTAGTCATATGTCTATTCTTTGGATTTCGAGTGGCCAATTAATAGGACTTTTAAAGCCACATAAGAGAAAAAATTCTTTGAATTTCACTACGGAATGAATGCTATGTGGTTATTTTTGGACACATAAGTATCATGCCATATGCAAAGGTCATCTTATAATAAAGGATCTGTTATATCCATTTTCTCTGACAAATGACTGAATCATGAGGTAGAATGGTCCTCGGAAATGTAGACAAGAGGACCATGATGGTCCTATATCGCTCACCTGAGTACCAAGCAGTAAAGGTCTACAATGAAGATAAATACCAAATATTGAAGTGCAAGGCAAAAGCTCTAGGTCTTCTTGGTTTAGACAAGAAGATAATCTTTCTTTACCAAACCTGGTTATATAAATATTTGTGAGAAGTTTGAATGATACTTGTCCAATAGTTGTTGAAAAATAGGGAGAACAAGAAATTTCATCAAAGGAAAATAACTTTGTAAAAATTCAATGAACCATCACCAAAATATGATATGCACATTCTTGCTTGGCACCGAGTCTCTCTAAAGTTTGAATGAAATCTATCCTGTAGTTGTTGAGAACTAGCTCTGACAAGAAAATGCTACAGAAAGACTGATGGATGGATGGATGGATGGATGGACCGACAATGTGACTCCTATATACCTCCAGAACAGAATTTGAAGGAATAATAACAAAGCCCTAGGCCTTTTGGTGTGTAGCAAAAAGTTGCCTGATTTGAACAAACTTAGTAGAGAATGTTTGCCGAATCAAGACTTTCTATACAAGTTAGTATTATAATGTTGTTAAATACACCAACAACTACAGTGGTTGTCCAGGGACATGTTCATGGGTAATTGCTATTGTAAACACATAAACAATGTATGTATACTTGCAATAGTCTTGCACCAACCTTTCAATGCGTCCAGCTTACAAAAATTTGACCTTCAAGTGTGACATTGAACTTGGCCCTACCTGAACAGATCTTTCAAATGGTACTTCAGTTCATGGTGGAGTATATGCCCAAAATCTAGTGGGGGGGGGGGGGGTGGGTTCATAAACTTATTTATAAATTAAGACAAACACCACAAACTGAAGAACAAAAATTATAATGACTTCTAAGATTTACAAGATAAAATTTGTACGACAGAGTTAAATGAATGAACAAAAATGAACTCAAAATACAATGAACACAATGTTCAAAGATACATCCTAACAGCCAGAGAGAAAAATGCTGTCATAGCCTTTAACCCTTTACCACATGGCAAAATTTTAGATCTGTCCAAATTGAAAGCATCTGCAGACAACATTTTCATATTAGCTCAAGTGACACAATATTTCTCTGATAGGGTAGAAAACTTTGTGGGAAAAGGGAGAAAATGCTGGTTACCAGCATTTTTTCCTTTTCCCACAATGTTTTCAAAAGTTTTCACAGCATGTTTCTCAACATGTGACCTAGCGCATATTGTCAAGGTTCTGCAATTTATAGCTGCATCATGGAAAAAGGGGTCTTCATGTTATATTTCATTTTTCACCGATATCTCTTTAATTACTGGACATATCTCAACAGATTTGGATGAAATTTTCACACATCAAGTGACCTAGCGCCTATTGTCAGGGTTTTGGAATTTATTGTTGTGTCATGGAAAAAGGAGGCTTCATGTCAAATTTAAACTGCATCCGTCCGTCCTGAATAGATAAAAGGAAAAAATGATCAGGTGGGAACCAAGGCTAGGAGTACGCAAGACAGGATGTTTTATCAGACAGTGTAGATAAAGATCAGACTGCAGTTGGATCTTGGATATATATGCCTTATATTCTGCACGATAGTATTGCCTACAACACAGTCTTGAAATGCATATTACTTGGTCTATCTTTATCTCTTTACCAAACAAAAATTTTAGACTGGTCTATAATTCAAAGCATTTGCAGACAACAAAATAAATTTGTCTCAAAAAATGAACTTAGATTTGGAATGGGTAGAGAACACTGTGGAAAAAGTTTAAAAAATCCTGGTTACCTGAGTGCTTGGCCCAACTGAGATTTAAACTTTACATCCCTGCATAGCTAGCCCTGTAGGTAATGAGCTAACAGGCTTGGCTCAAATCATTAACAAACAACAAAATTTAATCCTTAAACCCAAAGGCCATTTTCATTCCAGAATGAGTCCAAGATGATTACAACTGCGTGGGTGCCTTTTGTCTGCAGTGTTTCAACAAAGCAGACAGTATAGATCAGTGATCGGACCGCACATTTCGTGCAGTCTGATCTTGATCTACATTAGACACAAAAGCAACTAAAGTAGTGAAAGGCCCTTAAAGGGTTAAGACTTGTCCAAATTCAAACCATTTGCTGACAACAAAATAAATGCGACTAAAAAATTTAAATTTGATTTTGGTTGGGTGGAAAACATTGTGGAAAAAGGAAAACATGCTGGTTACAAGTATTTCCTCTTTTTCCCACAATATTTTCAAGAGCCTTATTTCTCACAGGTGTTAAAACTTGGGATTGTGTGGTAAAGGGTTAACTAGAACAAGACTTTTAAATTCATTCTGTATACCTTTATGTCCTGTTTTGACCCAGGGGCATCATTTGAACAAAATTGGTAGAAGTCCACAAGGAAATGCCACATACCAAATATCAAAGCTCTAGGCCTTCTAGTTTCAGACAAAAACATTTTTAAAGTTTGCTCTATATACAATTTTGCCCAAAATTGTGACCCCTGGAGTTAAAGGGTTAATTCAATTCTTTTAACAACTTTGGTAGAACTTCACCCAAGGAATATGCCTGTCAAGTTTCAACATGATTGGTTTAGGAGGAGAAGATCATGTTTAAAGGAATGTGGAAAGACGGACGCTGGACAACGACGAATCACAATACCTCACCCAGCGCTTCGTGCTCAGGTGAGCGAACAAATAGCCTAACCATTGTCTGTGGCTTGTGATAAACAACATAAAGATGAAGTTTCATAACATTTTGTCCTGCAGTTAAAGAGATATTAATCCATAATGAAAATATATGTGAAGCCCCCTTTTTCCATGACACGACGTTTAATAAAAAAAGCTAAACTAATGATATTGGCGGACTATCATAAGGAACACATGTATGAAGTTTCACAAATTTTTGTCCAGGATTTTCAGTTGAAGATACATGTACATGTGTATTGATCCTTAACAGAAATATACATGAAGCCCCTTTTTCCTCTGAGACAGTATTTGATATCAAAAAGGAAAACAAACCAATAAATATCAGTGGACATCATTAGGAACACCTGTATGAATTTCTATTAGTTTTTGTCCAGGATTTTAGAAGATATCTGTCCTGAAAGATGGACAAACAGATGGTCATTGGTCCATGACGAAATTAAACATTTAGCCCCTTTTTTTCATGACATGGTATTTCATGAAATAAAAACAAATAACTATTGTCTGTGGCTTGCAATAAACAATAAAAAGATGAAGTTTCATAACATTTTGTCCTGTAGTTAAAGAGATATTGGTCCACAATGAAAATATATGTCAAGCCCCCTTTTTCCATGACACAGCAATAACTGGTCCTATTAGACCTACAATCAAACTCATTCGAGATCTTACGGTCATATATATTTTGACCAAGTTTGGTGCTGATTGGTTTAAATTTGTAGATGCTAGAGTGTAAACAAAGTCAAATGTAGCAATTTTTTTAATTCAAGGGCAAATAACTCCAGTTGTTCTGGTCCGATTAGGCACATAATCGAACTCATCCGAGATCTTAGAGTCATATATATTTAGACCATGTTTATTGCTGATTGGTTAATATTTGTAGATGCTAGAGTGTAAACAAAGTCAAATATAGCAATTTTTCTAATTCAAGGGCAAATAACTCCAGTCGTTCTGGTCCGATTACACCCATAATCGAACTCATCCGAGATCTTATGGTCATATACATTTTGACCAAGTTTGGTGCCAATTGGTTAATATTTGTAGATGCTAGAGTGTAAACAAAGTCAAATATAGCAATTTTTCTAATTCAAGGGCAAATAACTCCAGTCATTCTGGTCCGATTACACCCATAATCGATCTCATGCGAGATCTTATGGTCATATACATTTTGACCAAGTTTGGTGATGATTGGTTCATATTTGTAGATGCTAGAGTGTAAACAAAAAAATGTGGACGGACGGACGACGGATGGACGCCGACGGACGGTGAGTGATCACAATAGCTCATCCTGAGCACTTTGTGCTCAGGTGAGCTAAAAATTAACCAAAAGCAAAAAGTTTTGGCCCAGGTCAGCCTGGGCAGACTGATCAATATATGTAATTTAGACTCATCCATATTGAAAGCATTTGAAGTTGACAAATACTGAATACTGCAATTTTATTTAGTAAAAATGTTGCTCTAATGACAGAATTAGTCTTTATAAGAGACAAAAACATTGAGGGAGAGGAGAAAAAATTTTGGTTACAGGCACCTTTCTTTCCTTTTCCCCCACATTGCTTTCAAAAGTCTATTTCTTTAGTGTTGTACAAACATGGCACAGTTTGGTACAGAATTATGAAGTAACTCCCACTCACCTGTCATAGTCTATAACTGTATTCAGTCTATGAGCTATTGTCAGTACAGTGCAATCAGAGAACTGACTTGATATTGTATCTTGTATCAAACTATCCGTCTCTAAGTCTACAGCTGCCGTAGCCTCGTCCAGTACGAGGATTTTACTTTTCCGTAACAAACTTCTTGCTAAACACACTAACTGCCTCTGGCCAACACTGGAAATGTGATTTATGATTTTAAATAAAAAATTATGATGGAAGGTCACTAATTAAAATTGTCATTTTCAAGAAGATTAGATAACAAATGAACTTTGACCTAATAGAGTAAAAATTAATTTTCCATTAGATTAACCCGTTACCACACAATCCCAACTTTTAACGACCCTGAGGAAGAAGCCTTTTGAAAACATTGTAGGAAGAGGAGAAAATGCTGGTAACCAGCATTTTCTCCTTTTCCCACAATGTTTTCTACTCCTACAAAAACAAATTTCAACTTTTGATTGACATTTACTTTTGTCATCTGCAAGAGCTTTCAGTTTCGACAAGTCTAAAATTATGTCGTTTGGTAAAGAGTTAACAGATTTCATACATGTTTCAGTTATTTAAATTCAAAGACTAAGGCTACGTTCTCCTGAAGAGTGGTTTCAATTCAATTATTAAAGGTCAGTGGTTGGATAGAAGTATTTCCTCTAGGCCAGTGTCATATTAGCTATAAAACTCACCCGGAAAACATGGAAGCAAACAGAGAAAATGCTGGTTACAAATTTCAGAGGCAAATTTTATCATTTCAAAAAAAAATGTCATCCATATTAGTAGTATTTGCAGACGACAGATAAAATGTGGCTCAGACAATAGAATTTGTGAAGGAGTAAAACCACTGTGGGGAAAGGAGAAAATGTTGATATCAAGTGTTTTCTTCTTTTCCCACAATGCTTTTTAATTCTTTACCAAATGACACAATTTTAGACCAGTCCAAATTGAAAGCTTTTGCAGACAACAAAATAAATGTGACTCACAAATTGAAATTTGTTTTGGGAAGAGTAGAAAACATTGTGGGAAAAGGAGAAAATGCTGGTTACCAGCATTTTCTCCTTTTCCCACAATGTTTTCAAAAGGCTTCTTTCTCAGGGTCGTTAAAAGTCGGGATTGTGTGGTAAAGGGTTAAGGCTTTCTTTTTTAACCCTTTCCCAAAAGACAAATTTTGGACTGGTCCAAATTGAAAGAGTTTGCAGACGACAATTTTAAATTTGATGAAAATGGCAGAAAGGTCTCAAAAAGGGTAGAAAACACTGTGGGAAAAGGAAGAAATTGCTAGTTACAAGCAATTTCTCCTTTTCCCACAGTGTTTTCAAAAGACTTGTACTGCAGACACGTGAAAACCAGGGCTTGTTTGGGAAAGGGTTAAGGCTGTTAGAATGTAGAATTGTTTGGTAAAGGTCAATTAGGCCTCATAAACTTCAACATAATGTTAGAAAACTCACCTAAGGTTTTGACCACCCTCACCAACCTCATATTCCAGCTTGCTGGGCAACCCATCCACAAAGATTTTTAAATGAGCATGCTCAAGGGCAGTCCATAACTCATCATCCTTACGTTCATCCAGCGGATCTAAGTTCATACGCAGAGTTCCGGAAAACAAAACAGGTTCCTAAAGAAGTTATGAAGTAACAAATGATAAATATGTAGCAAACAAAAACAAGAGCACCACATGCAGGTGCCAATGCTCAGCTGTGGATGCTTGATTTTCAGTGAAAATTCTAAGTCGAAAAAGGGGCATAACTGTATAAAAAATACTTTGATGGTTATCTACCCTTGTTGTATAGGTTCCCCTCTTTATAATAAAGAGGTTTTCAAAGTTTGAAGCAGATACCTTCAGTAATAACAGAGATATTATAGAATGTCAGTTTTCACACGACGCCAGGGCTAGGGCAATACCTCGACGTTTCCTTTCAAAACAGCCCAGCTAGAATGTGATGTGAAAGGTCAAGTGTCACAGAGAGTTTATATCTAAGTATTTCTTGTTAACCCTTCTTGTGGATGCTTGATTTTCAGTGAAAATTCTAAGTCGAAAAAGGGGCATAACTGTATCAAAAATACTTTGATGGTTATCTACCCTTGTTGTATAGGTTCCCCTCTTGATAATAAAGAAGTTTTCAAAGTTTGAAGCAAATATCTTCAGTAATAACAGAGATATTATAGAATGTCAGTTTTCACACGACGCAGACGACATTAGGGCTAGGGCAATACCTCGACGTTTCCTTTCAAAACAGCCCAGCTAAAAATGAGATGTGAAAGGTCAAGTGTCACAGAGACTTTATATCTAAGTATCTCTTGTTCACCCTTTACTAGACAACAAGTTTTAGACTTACCCAAACGGCATTTTGTTGTTCCCATATTTGTTTTGTCTTATATCCCTAAGGTAGCCTAATTCATTTTTTTTTTTCATGATGGTGTTGCTGTTGTTGTTGTTTTTTTCAATTTACATTGTTAACAATATGA
This sequence comes from Tridacna gigas, assembly GCA_945859785.2. Classification (NCBI taxonomy): domain Eukaryota; kingdom Metazoa; phylum Mollusca; class Bivalvia; order Cardiida; family Cardiidae; genus Tridacna; species Tridacna gigas. The sequence goes on along the minus strand of OX244031.2, from coordinate 71,069,878 downwards.
AATTGAAAAATAAATTTATGATACAGGGTATTGTTTTATCAAAAACGTTGGTCGTACTTAAGATTGTAATGTAAAACCGACATTTACGACCAAACTTACGCCCAATACAATCCATTTTATCAACATCGTCAAACGTTCAATTCATTTTATTAATAAAACGGTTCACAGTCGCAAACAGGGACGTATGTCCGATCTTAGCTATGATCGCATGTGTGACATGATGACATGATACCAAGATCCTGCTAATGAGTGAAAAACAGAAAATACTGGCTACAAGACTGTCCTCGTTTCAAACAATGATTTCAAAATCCCACAAAATGAATGTAAAGCAACAAACTGTCAGACTGTATGCAAACTGTATTTCCAATTAAGGAAGATATCCTTTTTTTGTTCATGTACTGGACAAATTGGCCATCTCTGGGACACCAGAAAGCAAACCTAATCTTAGATACATTCCTGCAAAATCCATGATCTACACTAACATGCCAAAAAGTTCTAATTAACCCTTTACCACACAATCCCATGTTTTAACGACCCTGGGAAAGAAGCCTTTTGAAAACATAGTGGGAAAAGGAGGAAATGCCAGTAACCAGCATTTTCTCCTTTTCTCACGTTTTCTCCCCTTCAAAAAAAAAATTTTTTTTTTTTGAGTGTCAGGTATTTTATTGTCAGCAAATGCTTTCAAGTTTAAAACGTTTGGTTAACCCTTACCACACAATCCTGACTGTTAACAACCTTGAAAAAGACGGCTTTTGAAAAGAAAACAATGTGGGAAAATGAGAAAATGCTGATAACAAGCATTTTCTCCTTTTCCGACAATGTTTTCTACCCTATGAACAGCAAATTTCATATGTTGTGTTACATTTGATTTGGCATCTGCAAATGCCAACCAGCATTTTCTCCTTTTCCTACAATGTTGTTCTAACGTTTCATAGAGAAATCCAGTTATTTCAGCAAGATTTGTCATCTTCAAAGGCTCTCAAGTTGGACAAGTCTAAATTTCATCATTTGGTAAAGAGTTAACAATTACCTGAGGTAGGATGGTTAAATTTGCCCTCAAATCATGCAGGCCTATATCACTAATTCTTTCTCCATCTATCACAATCTCTCCACCGGCTGCTTCTATCAACCTAAATATGGACAGGGCCAATGAGGATTTACCTGCCCCTGTCCTCCCAACAATGCCAACCTGAAAATACAGCAATATTGTCCTTACTACTTGTAACCTAAAGATTACTTTTATAGCAAAAGTCCCACATGCAGATTCTTTTCCAGAAAAAATCCCAAGTCAACGAAGGGTAGAAAACATTGGGGGAAAAGGAAAAAAATAATACCAGCTGGTAACCAGCATTTTTTCCTTTTCCAACAATGTTTTCAAAAGACAGGGTTCTTCAGGTCCTTTAAACTTGGGATTGTGAGGTAAAAGGTTAAAAAAAAAATCTTCTTGTATGGGGCCCTTGTGTAGATATTTAATAATTCTTTTCCAAACAACAAGTTTTAAACTCTTCCATATCCAAAGCATCTGCAAATGACATTAAATCAAAACTGGCACCAATGAATTGACATCCTTTGAAAAGTTATAATGTTACCAGCATTTTCTCCTTTTCCCACTATGCTTTCAAAAGACCACTTCCATATGGTCGCTAAACATGCTCGCTAAAAAGATTAGGTTTACGTTTAATCCTTTACCACACAATCCTGACTTTTAACGACCCTGAAATAGAAGGCTCTTGAAAACATTGTGGGAAAAGGAGAAAATGCTGGTAACCAGCATTTTCTCCTTTTCCCACAATGTTTTTTACCCTATCACAAGCAGAAATCAACATGTAAGTAACATTTCATTTGTTGTCTGCAAATGCTTTCAATTTGGTCCATTCCAAAATTTTGTTGTTTGGTAAACAGTTAAATCTATTTATTTTACAATGATCGTGAAAGAAGTTTTTACAACATACATTAACCCCTCAGCACACAATCCCGGGTTTTAACGACCCTAAGCAAACAAGCTTTTGAAAACACAGTGGGAAAAGGAGAAAATGCTGGTAACCAGCATTTTCTCCTTTTCCCACAATGTTTTCTACTATTCTAAAGACCAATACCATCATTTGAACCACAGTTTTCTTGTTGTCCATAAATGAACAAGCATAAAATTTGATAAAGAGTTATACATTCTCAACGATTTCTTCCTGGAAACCTTAATAAGTACTTGCGCTGTGACGCGGGTGGTTCCAAACGTTGATGGTGCTTATCACAGAATTTGAACCCAGAGCCTTTGATGAGAGAGGCCAAAGCTTTACCACTACACGTATGTCTCCTACACATGACTTCGCTGGCAAATTAATGTCGAGCACATTTCACTTACCTTTTCTCCAGAGTTAATGCTGATGCTGACATTTTTGAGTACCAGATCTAAACCCTCTCTGTATCTCACTGAATACGACTTCAGATCAACTTGACCTTGGTCAGGCCATCCCACACTTGGAGTGCGGTGAGTCTTTAGTGCAGCCTGAAAGAGTTTGAAACATGTCATTGACAACCCATTACGTTATTAATAGTTGTCCTCTTTAACCCTTTACCCTACAATCCCGACTTTTAACAACCCTGACGGATAAGGCTTTTGAAAACATTGTGGGAAAAGGAGAAAATTTTCTCCTTTACCCACAATGTTTTCTACCCTTTCAAAGACAAATATCATTCAATGACTTAAATTTTATTTGTCGTCTGCTGTTGCTTTCAAATTGGACTCTTTACCAAACAACAAATTTTAGACAAGTTCAAATTATAAGCATTTACAGTCAACAAAATACATGTGGCTTAAATGATGAAATTTGTCTCTGACTATGTAGAAAAAATGTCATTTGTAAATTATTTTAATTTGGACGACTTAAAACTATTGTCATTTGGTACAGAGTTAAGTTTTTCCCTCGTGCAGGAAACTTTTTCTCTTCAAGAAGATACTAACAAATTAACAAGCATTATTACTGTCCTTAACTCTTTACCAAACGACAAAATTTTGGACCAGTCCAAATTGAAGGCATCTGCAGACGACAAATGTAACTCAAAAATTGAAATTTGTTTTGGGAAGGGCAGAAAACATTGTGGGAAAAGGAGAAAATGCTGGTTACCAGCATTTTCTCCTTTTCCCACAATGTTTTCAAAAGACTTCCTTCTCAGTGTCGTTAAAACCCGGGATTGTGTGGGAAAGGGTTAAGCCAAAATTATATAACCCTTTACCAAACAACAAAATTTTAGACTGGTCCAATTTGCAGATGACAAATACAATTATACTCAAATGTTGGAATTTGTACCAGGAAGGGTAGAAAACGTTATAGAAAAAGTAGAAAATGCTGGTTACAAGCATTTTCTCCTTTTCCCACAATGTTTTCAAAAGGCCTTCTTTTTCATGGTCGTTAAGGCTTAGGATTGTGTGGGAAAGAGTGAAAACATCTATACTAGTCCAACTTCATTCTGTTCAGCCAAACTTTCCAAGGAAAATAAGACTTTGTCTACAATGAAAACATCTGCTAAAATTGTACATAAATATCTAGAAATTCAGAAAAAGTCTTAAATGTATGTAAAATGTTTGTAAAAAAGTTTTTAAAAAATAAACACGGACATCTAAATATGGGTTAGGATGTCTAAAATTAAACACAAATATATCAAGCATGTATTCAAAGACCACCTACTGAAAGTAGAGAAAAGGGTCTTTAACAGAAGGTGGTTGTTTTTATACAAGGTGAATCAACCAAAAATTTGATCCAAAATAAATTGCAAAATGGCCTCTTAAAGCAGTATGCTGCTTAATACAGATGTATAGAGATCACAAAACTGTCTCTTAACCCTTTACCACACAATCCTGACTTTTAACGACGCTGAGGAAGAAGGCTTTTGAAAACATTTTGGGAAAAGGAGAAAATGCTGGTAACCAGCATTTTCTCCTTTTTCCACAATGTTTTCTACCCTATCAGAGAAAAATCGTATCATTTGAGCAAAATTGAAATTGTCGTCTGCAAATGCTTTCAACTTGGACAGGTCTAAAATTTTGTCGTGTGGTAAAGGGTTAAAGCAGTATGTTGTTTAATACAGATGTATACAGATGTTCTCTAAAACTGACTCAACTAAATAAATGTCTAAAATCCTACCTCAGTAGGGTTTGTTGTGTATTGTCTAACTCTCTCTACACTGACCACATTTGTCTCGATCTCACTGACCATTCTGACCAACCAGTTCAGTGTATCTGTGATCTAAAAATTAATGTACATGTACAGAGAAAATGTCAGTCACTCCAACAAGTCTGTGACCTAAAATTCTCATGTCTAGAGAATGGTAGATATCCGTCATATTCAAAGTAATGGTGATTTTTTTTTAACAAGCCTGAAAGGTTTACTGAAAAAATTTTATTGTAATCCTTAACCCTTTGAGGGCAGAACTAATCCAGCAATTTCTCCTTTTCCCACAAAGTTTTCAAAAGTGTGTTCCCTCAGGGTCTTTAAAATTTGGGATTGTTTGGTAAAGAGTTAAGAAGCCCCAATAAGTACTGGCAATATATACTTCATACTCTTTTTCTAAATTCAAAGACAAGTAATTTGATAGGCTAAGATAGGCCACCTGAGCAAATCATATAGCTGGTCTTAAAATGTAGAATGAGAAAGCTATTCAAAAATGTAGGTGAGTTCAGCCCTTGCTCAGCTTTGGGTTCAAAACCTTGGGATATGTAGCTCTGCAAGTTACCACTGAGCTACAGAATTATGAGTATTAACTCAGCTCTTTACCAAACAACAAAAATGAAGACTTTCCAAATTGAAAGCATTTGCAGACGACAATCAAAGTATGACTCAAATGATGGAACTTGTTTTTGATAGGGTAGAAAACATTGTGGTGAAAGGAGAAAATGCTGGTTACCAGCATTTTCTCCTTTTCCAACAATGTTTTCATAAGGCTTCTTCCTCAGGGTCGTTAAAACTCAGCATTGTGTGGTAAAGGGTTAACTGTGATATTTACCTGTGGAGCAGACCCCAGCCTTATACTCATGATACCCAGTAAAACAGTAATATGTGAGTTATTGACTAAAATACTATCGAAAACACCATAGAACATCTTTACAACAAACACCAACAACCAAAACTGATTGACTGATTGTATGGTGTTTAACGCCATTTTCAACATTATTTCAGTTATAACATGGCAGCCAATGCACCTATCGATGCTTTCCTGGAGCTTCTTTTGTCAGAACTACAAACAATATTCTTTCCAACCCACTGACTGCTTTCCCACATAACCATAGTTGAAACAATGGTCAGCAGAGAGAGAGGAATGAATACTGTCGCAATCACTATCATCAATCCTTGAAAGAAAGTGGACAAGCAGGGGATCAAACCAGTGACCCAATGTTCTCAAGTGCTGCACACTACTGACTGAGCTACCTGGCACAAACCTTTCACTACACAATCCTGAATTTTAACGACTCTGAGAAAGGAAGCTTTTGAAAACATTGGGGGAAAAGGAGAAAATGCTGGTAACCAGCATTTTCTCCTTTTCCCAAAATGTTTTCTACTTTTTCAAAATCAAATCCCACCACTTGAGCCATGTTTAGTTTCTCCTCTATAACTGCTTTCATTATGGATGAGTCAAAACTTTTGTTGAGTGGTAAAGGGTTAAACAACAGAGAAGCAAAGTAGCGTACCTGTAGAGCATATGATATTGAGAGGCCGACCAAAGAACTGTTGATGTTGTTTCTCTCGGCTACAGCAAACACTGCGGCAGAACATACAATCACTGATCCCAGGAGTTCTAACCTGTGGCCTAGCCATCTGAAATAGTGGAGAGGATATTTTCTGTTTAACCTTTTACGACACAAGAACATTCTAGACTTGTCCCAAAAGAACGCCTTCGCAAATGACAAATTAAATATGGCTAAAACAAGGAAACTAGAGTTTGAAAGGTCTAACATTGTGGAAAAAGTAGAAATTGATGGTTAACTAGTTAAATTTTTCCACAATATTTTTTGTTCCGAAGGGGAAACAGATAAGCCATAATGGTATAGTGTTCACTTAGGCATAAAAAAGTATAGACAAAAAAAAAAAAAAAAAATTGAGCCATGCGTAATGCATCTCCGTGACACATCATACCAAGCAAAACCTCACATAGCTCGGAATCCTTAAAATTCATTATGTCTAACAACCGACTGTACCACGAGGTAGAATGGTCCTTGGACATACAGAAAATTGACAAGTAGCGAAAAGTTTCTGCCCAGGTCACCCTGCGTGGACTGCGCAGGCTGATCTGGGTCGATATTTTTCGCGGATGCATTGAGCCCCCTTTTAACAGAGCAAGGCTCATTTCTAAAGCATAAAAATTTTGGACTTCAATGCTTTCAGGATTTACAAACACATAAAATGAGTTGCACTCTAGGAAAAGAGGGTTTAATGCAATCCCATGATGCATTGTACCAAGCAAGACATCACATAATCATGGATCCATAAAATCTGTTTTGTCAAACAACCGGCTGAATCACAAGGTAGACTCTTCCTTTGACATGCAGAGCATTGACCACTAGTAGCTAAAAAAGTTTTTGATCCAGGTCAGCCTGCAAGGACTGCATTTTGCAGATGCATTAAACCCCCTTTTCAGAGCACGGCTCATTTTAGACTTAACTCTTTACCACACAATCCCGACATTTAACGACCCTGAGGAAGAAACTTTTTGAAAACATTGTGGGAAAAGGAGAAAATGCTGGTAACCAGCATTTTCTCCTTTTCCTACAATGTTTTCTACCATATCGAAGGCAAAATTTCACATTTGAATCACATGTAAAATGTTGTCTGCAAATGCTCTCAATTTGGACTGGTCTACATTTTTCTCGAGTGGTAAAGAGTTAAATGATATCAGGATTTACAGACACATACAAATGATCCATTCTCTATGAAAAAGCCAGGAGTATAATACATCTGCAAAAACCATCAACCTCGGTTGTGGGTAAATTTTCTGCATGTCTAAGAACCGTTTTCCCTTAAATATGAGCCATGCTCTGTGAAAAGGGGGCTTAATGCATCTGCGAAAAGTATCGACCCAGGTCAGCCTTCGCAGGCTGACCTGGGCCGAAACTTTTCGTTTTAGGTCAATTTCCTGTATGCTCAAAGACCAGTCTACCTCATGATACAGTCGGGTGGTGACATGCAGTCCTGGCAGGCTGACCTGGGTTGAAACTTTTCGCTTTTGGTCAACTTTCTGTGGGCTCAAGGACCAGTCTACCTCATGATACAGCTGGTTGTTAAAAAAAAGTGGCTATCACTAATCCGTAATTATATGATGGCTTGCCTGTTATAATGCAATACGGAGATGCATTAAGCCCCATTTTGCCAGAGCATGATACATATGATTTGGCCAGTTTTCAGACAAATTAAATCCATATTTTGCAATGATTTGCCTGGTATATGGCATTACAAAGACACATTAAGACCCCATTTCATATAGCACTGCTCAAATAAAGTTTACCTGTTGAGAGTATAATTTGTGAAGGCAAACACTTGATTGTGATCCACTCTCTGCTCCGACAGTGAGACAAAATAGTCCTGCATACCAAATGCCCGAATCACACTTGCACCCGTCAAACTTTCGCTGAAATTGTTGTAGATCGGAGATCTTGTTTTGGATTCCAGTCGCCGGAGTTGTCTCGAAGTGGGAATGTAGAACCTCTGTGATATTTAAAACTATATTAATAACACCTGTTCAAAACCTGAAGTTTACAGAGTCCTTTACAGCAAACTTATTTTTCACGATAACAAATTAAAGGCCCAATAGTGGCCAAAAGTAAGCAAAGGGGGTGGTAAAATGCATCTAAATTTAACTCATACTATTTCAAAGAGTGGAAATTATTGTTAAGATGACAATCTGTTACTGAATAATCCATCCAAGTGTTAGTCACCGGCAGGAAAATGAATTTTAAAACTAGGTCAAAAGTTGCCAGGTCGCTCTATCTTTTATTTACCTTTTACCAGGTTTTAACATTTATTTTCCTGCCAGTAACTAACAAAACTTGGACCGATCATTTATCAACATTTTCTCTTTTTCCCACAATGTTTTTAAAAGCCCTTCTCATTGACATATTTTAAACACAAGATCATTTGGTAAGTGTTAAGCTTACCTGAATAACAACATAGATCACGCCTACAGGTACAAGGGTGGCCAGGAAGATAGGTGTACTGTACGTAATGACAACAAGAGTACTCAGCACATTAAACAGGCAGTCAAGAAAATCCTCTACTTGTCGGGGAAGCTGGCTGTCTATGGCTTCAACATCCTGGGAAAATCTGTTTACAATCCGCCCGACTGGTGTTGTATCGAAGAAAGACATTGGACATCGCAGGATGTTGATCAGCATTTCATGATGTAGTACTCTTGCTGCTCTGACCATTCGTATGTACGCTATTGTTGCATACGTAAGGACAAGGACAGCTAAAATTGTAAAACAGGATAGGATAGACCGGTTATATATTTCCCTCCATAACCAAGCTCTCAAAAGGGCAATTTCTCCCACTACCACAATGACTAGACATGATATTCATGTATTAAATTTTATGTTGATCAAATTTATTTTACAAGGATATTTACAGTTCTCTACTACAATCTGTTGGGTTAACCTTTTAACACACAATCCAAAGTTTTAACAACCTTGAAAGAAAAGGCTTTTGAAAACATTGTGGGAAAAGGAGAAAATGCTGGTAACCAGCATTTTCTCCTTTTCCCACAATGTTTTCCACCCTATCAGGGCAGAAATCATCGTTTGAGCGAAATTTAATTTGTTGTCTTCAAAAGTTTTCAATTTGATTAGAGTCCAAACTTTTATTTTTTGGTAAAGAGTTGAACCATTTAACTCTTTACCACACAAACCCAACTTTAAACGACCCTGAGGAAGAAGTCTTTTGAAAACATTGTGGGAAAAGGAGAAAATGCTGGTAACCAGCTTTTTCTCCTTTTCCCACAATGTTTTCTAATCTATCAAGGGCAGATTTTATCATTTGGGCTACCTTTGTCATCTGCAAATGCTTTCAATTTGGACCAGTCTAAAATTTTGTTGTTTGGTAAAGGGTCAAGTCAACTTCAGGATATCACCTGACCATCTGTATGTTTTAATTCATTTGCCTTCTTTTATTTGTTTGAAGGGGATCAAATGGCCCTGGCATAAGAAAGGAAACCTCTGCATTTTGTTTAATTTCTGTCTTTGACAAGGAAAAACAGAAAACAAGGCTTACCTTGAGAAACACCTAATGCCCCATATATGCCAAGAAAATAATCATTTCTGTCCTTGCGCTCTGTACTGTTAGCAGCTAACACATTTAAATCCTATAACAAAAATAATACGGAAGAAAAATGAATAAACTGGGGAAAAAAACTATCCTAATTCAAAGACTAATCATCTCATTGGTTGAAAGATTCTGTCACAGTCAATTAGAAGGCAAGCCTTGGCCATTTAGAATTAGAACTGACTTTTGAATGGTTTATTTATATGGGTCCCAGCCCTTACATTGGAAACGGAAGAGTTCATATTTCAATTTTCAAAAATACTTCATGTACATGTACAAATGTAAATGAGCCATGCTCTGGCATAAGGGGGTTTAACCCTTTCCCAAACGACAAATTTTGGACTGGTCCAAATTGAATGAGTTTGCAGATGACAATTTTAAATTTTATGAAAATGACAGAAAGTTCTCAAAAAGGGTAGAAAACACTGTGGGAAAAGGAGAAGGTGCTCGTTACGAGCAATTTCTCCTTTTCCCACAGTGTTTTCAAAAGACTTGTACAGCAGACATGTGAAAACCAGGGCTTGTTTGGGAAAGGGTTAACCCTTTACCAGACGACAAAATTTCAGCCTTGTCCAAATTGAAAGCATTTGCAGATGACAATTTCAGTGTGGCTCAAATGGTGCAACTTTTTTTTTTGGTAGGGTAGAAAACATTGTGGGACAAGGAGAAAATGCTGGTTACCAGCATTTTCTCCTTTTCCCACAATGTTTTCAAAAGGCTTCTTTCCCAGGGGCATCAAAAGGCGGCATTGTGTGGTAAAGGGTAAATGCATCTCTGTGATCCATTATATCAAGAAAGTCATCACATATTTATGGATCCAATAAACCAATTTTGTGTAATAATCAACTGAATCATGAGGCAGAATGGTCCTTTGACATGCAGAAATTTGACAAATAGCAAAAAGTTCCAACCCAGATCACCCTGCGCAGGCTAACCTAGGCTGATACTTTTTGCAGATGTAGTTTATGACTGGCTATATCAAGATTTTTCGGATCGATTTTTTTAATGAAGTTTTAGAAAGTAATTCTGTTTTCTTTGTTATGAATTGGTCTGATCCGACAATTTTTCCAATTTCTGTAGCCCTGGTTACATCACTAAGAACAATCACTAGCCAAAACAATACTCCCCCTTCCAAATCAGTTGCCTTGTCACTGCAAAAAACATCAAAGGGCACTAAGTTTAGTGTGTATGATGTTTAACACCATTTTCGACATTATTTCAGATATATCACAGCAGCCTGCGCAATTATTCATGCTTTCCTGGAGTTTTTTTTCCCAGCACTTTGCATGATATTCTTCCCACTGGCTGCTTTCCCACATGACCATCTTCCAAAAAATAATCAGCAGTGAGAGAAGAATGAATCCTGCAGAAATGACTACCATCAATCCTCTGAAAGAAATTTGCCGAGCTGGGGATTTGAACCAGCGACTTCCTGGTTTCAAGTCCTCTACCCTACAGACTGTGCCACTGAGCTCCAATCGTAACTCCTGTAACAATCAGTCAATCATTATGAAGATTGCAACTGCACAAGTTCCCATGGCAGAAAGGCTAAAAAAACTGAAGGAAAAACTCTATGACATATAAATGAGCCATGCTCTGTGAAAAGGGGGCTTAATGCATCTGTAAACAGTTCGCGCAGGCTCACCTGGGCTGAAACTTTTCGAATTTGTCAGTTTTCTGTTTGTCTAGGGGCATGTCTACCTCATGATTCAGTCAGTTGTTAAAAAAAAATTGCTATTTTGGATCCATAATTTACGTGACGGCTTAATTGGTAAAATGCATCATGGAGATGCATTAAGTCCCATTTTGGCAGCGCATGGCTCAAACAGTTTCAATAATTTAATAAATCCACTATCTTACCTGTAGTTGGGGGTCAGAGGTCCAGTCTGTAAGCCACAGATTGGCTCCGACAGCAAACGCTTGATAACAACCATATATAAACACAATCAGTACACTGTATTGGTAACCCACAGCTCTGGCATAGGACATAAACACAGACCATCTTACCTGAAAATACAACAAAATTTGTCATTTTCAATTCTTTATTAACCCTTTTCCAAACAATCCCGGGTTTTAATGACCCTGGGAAAGAGGCCTTTCGGAAACATTGTGGGAAAAGGAGAAAATGCTGGTTACCAGCATTTTCTCCCTTTCCCACAATATGTTTTCTAGCATTTAAGAAACAAATCCAATCTTTTGAGCAACATTTAAATTGTCATCTGCAAATGCTTTCAATTTGGATCAGTCTAAAATATTGCTGTGTGGTGAAGAGTTAAACTGCTGTTTTAATGATCTTATCACAAATGGGTTTTGAAAAAATTGTGTAAAAAGGATACAGACAAAACTAGTTTCATAATTTTCCAGACAATCTTGAGTTTTCAAACTATCTGGTTACCAGCATTTTCTCCTTTTCCCACAACATTTTCTAGCATTTTAGAAACAAATCCAATCATTTGAGCAGCATTTATCATCTGCAAATTCTTTCAATTTGGATCAGTTTAAAATATTGCGACGTGGAAAAGAGTTAGACTGTTTGCTGTTTTAATGATCTTATCAGAAAAGGGTTTTGAAAACACTGTGTGAAAGGAATAAAGACAAAATTAGGTTAATTAATCATTTTCCAGACAATCTTGAATTTTAAAGGACCTGAGATGGAAGGCTTTGAAAAACATCATGAGAAAAGGAGAAAATGCTGGATACTAGAATTTTCTCCTTTGCCCATGATGTTATCTGCGCTTTCACTCATTAAGTCCATCCTTTGAGCAACATTTAATTTGTTGTGTACAATTGAGAATTAAGACGAAATAATTGCAATATCATGGTGCCTTTTGTCTATAGAGTTTCACCAAAATGGACAGTAGAGATCAAAGATCAGACTGCATATTTTGTGTAGTCTGATCTTAATCTTCACTGGAAACAAAGGCAGCTATATTTGTGGGAATGTGTTCTAGGGGTTAATTATCAAAGTAATACAATGATTCAAGATTCAAGATACCACACAATCCCAACTTTTAACGACCCTGAGGAAAAAGCCTTTTGAAAACATTGTGGGAAAAGGAGAAAATGCTGGTAACCAGCATTTTCTCCTTTTCCCGCAATGTTTTCTACTCTTCCCAAAACAAATTTCAATTTTTGAGAAACAATTACTTTGTCGTCTGCAAAAGCTTTCAATTTGGACTGGTTTAAAATTTTGTCGTTTGGTAAAGAGTAAACAATACACCTACATGCCCCTGCTCTAACTCCTCCTCCTCAATCAGTTTTGCATTCTCTTTGTCCACTTCTTTCCCGTCAGTTATTTTCTTCTTATCCGGCTCTGTCTTCTCCTTGCTTTCAGATCTTAAACATATGATAGAAACAATATTTGGGCCATGCTCTGTGAAAAGCGGGTTCAAAGTATTGACCCAGGTTAGCCTGCGCGAACTGCGAAGGCTGACATAGGTCGAAACTTTTCCTACTTGCCCACAGACCATACTACCTCATGATTCAGCTGGTTATTAGACAAAATGTTTTTATGGATCCATAATTCTACGATGACACTCATGGTACTATAATGCATCTTGGACATGCATTAGACCCCTTTTGCCAGAGCATAGCTAATTTCTATAATACATGTAATTCCCCCTTTTACCTCTTGACCAAACAATCCTTAGTATAAAAACCTTGAGGAACAGGGGTTTTTGAAAACACCGTTGGAAAAGGAGAAAATGATAGTAACCAGAATTTGCTCCTTTTCCCACAATCTTTGGACCCTTTCCAAGACAAATTCCATACATAGAGCCAAATAAACCTAATCACCTGCAATTCATTTCAACATGGACAAAATCAGGATTTTGTTGTCTGAAAAAGGGTTATTCCTTTACCAGCCGACCAAGTTTTAAACTCACATATTCTTAACCCTTAACTCTTTACCAAACGACAAAATTTTGGACTTGACCCAATTGAAAATATTTGCTGGTGGTAAATTAAATGCAGTTGAAATAATGATTTTGGTCTTTGATAGGATGGAAAACACTGTGGGAAAAGGAGAAAATGCTGGAAACCAGCATTTTCTCCTTTTCCCACAATGTTTTCACAAAACGTCTTTGTCCGTTGTTAAAACCCAAGACTGTGTGGTAAATGGTTAAAGCACCTTCAGCAACTGTGGTTGCCTTTGCGGCCGGTGTAGGTCAAGATCATATTGCACAAAATGTGCAATCTGATTTTTGATCTACACTGTCTGCTTGGCTGAGACATTCTGGAAATGAGTGACCAAAAAAAACTGAAATCATATGGGTCTTATTTCTAGACTGAAAATGTCTGCAGGGTTTATTTGGAGCTCTATGGTTCACTTCTTTACCAAACGACAAAATTTTAGACTGGTCCAAATTGAGAGCATTTGCAGACGACAAAATAGACGAGATTGAAAAATTGAAATTTGTTTTGGGAAGGGTAGAAAACATTGTGGGAAAAGGAGAAAATGCTGGTTACCAGCATTTTCTCCTTTTCCCACAATGTTTTCAAAAGGGTTCTTTCAGTGGGTCGTTAAAAGTCGGGATTGTGTGGTAAAGAGTTAAGACATTTGCAAATAACAGTTCACATGGCTTAAATGTTATTATTGTCTTTGGGCAGTTTGCTGTCATTTGATACAGAGTAAATGTAAATAAATATATTTCCTACTTTTTATGCTTTCTTCCTTCCTTCTTCTCAGCATCTGATGCTGCTCCGTCAGAATGCAAAGATATCAGTCGGTGCAGTTTTAAATCCGCTCTCTCGCTGTCCGAGCCGGCGTCTGACTGCACTGACTTCAGTCTCTGTAAACATGCTCTCTTAAACTCTTGGTCTGTTCAAGATAGGAAAAATACATTTGTTTAACCCTTTACCAGTCAATTCCGTGATTTAATAACTTTGACGGAGAAGACTTTTGAAAATATTGTGGGAAAAACGAAAAAAATGTTGGTAACCAGCATTTTTTTCTTTTTCCCACAATATTTTCAACCACATGAATGACAGATTCTATCATTTGTACCACCTTTAATATGTGTATCTGCAACAACTTTCTATCTGCTGAAGTCTACTTTTTTTTCATGAGCTAAAGAGTTAACCAGCTCCAAGTTTAACGCTTTACAACACAATCCAAAATTTTAAAGATCTTGATGAAGAAGGCTTTGGAGAACAGTATGGGAGGAAATGCCAATCTTTTGGTATGACTACAGAGACCGAGATGGATAAAGAGCTACAACCATACCTTGATGTTTTCTTCGAAAAGAAGCCACTCTTAACATGATGTGATTTTAATCAATCACTACAAGATAGCATCAAGACAGACAATCTGACCTAATTTCATAAGTATCAGGCTTAAAATGTGGCCTCTAGTGAGCACACACGGTTTTTCTAGGATCTGACCATGTGACCTACTTTTTGACCCAACATGACCCAATTTCAAACTTGTCCAAGATATGATAAGACAAACATTCTGACCAAGTTTCATAAGTATCTGACTGAAAATGTGACCTCAAGAGTGCACACAAGATAAATGTTAGACGACTGCACGATGCATGACGGATGCAGCACAATCACTTCGTGCTCAGGTGAGCTAAAAACACTGGCAATATTAGAAATTGCAAGCACTGAGCATTTCTTCATTTATCGCACACCATTTTCTCTTATTATATGTGTATTTACCCTTCACCAAACAATCCTGTGTTTTCACGACCCTATAGAAGAAAGCTTATGAAAACATCATTGAAAAAGAAAAATGTTGGTAGCCAGCATTTTCTTCCTTTCCCTCAATGTATTCCACTATTTTAAAGACAGAAATCGTCTTTTGAGCAACATCTGTCATATGCAAATGCTCTAAATTTGGACAAGTCTAAAATTTTGTGATTTGATAAAGAGTTATATCAAAATCCCTATTGATAATTCTTTTTCAAAAGAATTTTGCACAGAAAGGCTACTGCCGGTCAGTTTATAGGGGATAGTGAGACAATTGGAAGGAAAAAATAATATAGCAATGGTAGCAACCTTCCTCACTATCTTACAGGGCTCATCTCTAGAGTCACATTTAATTTGTCAAATGCAAATGCTCTAAATTTTGACAAGTTAAAAATTTTGTGGTTTGGCAAAGAGTTAAAGTTGAATTTATCTTGATAATTCATAAGAATGTTGAAGACTGCTGCCAGTTAACTCTTTACCTCACAATCCCGACTTTTAACCACCCTGAGAAAGAAGCCTTTTGAAAACATTGCGGGAAAAGGAGAAAATGCTGGTAACCAGCATTTTCTCCTTTTCCCACAATGTTTTCTATCCTTCTCAAAAAAATTTTAATTTTTCAGTCACATTTACTTTGTCGTCTGCAAATACTTTCAATTTGGACTGGTCTATAATTTTGTCGTTTGGTAAAGAGTTAGTTTTGAGAGATAGTGAGACAAACGGAAGGACAAAAAAATATTGCAACCTTCTTCATCTTCCTCACTGTCGGAATCCTCCTCTGTATTGATGAAGTATTCATTGAGAAACTTGGCGAAAGCTCCATCATGTTCTAGTAACTCGTCATACGATCCCACTTCTGAGATGACACCATTGCTCATCACAACTATCTTGTCCACAAATTGTAACCAATGGATACCATGTGTTACAAGTATTCTGGTCTGTAATACATCAATGTAGTGACAAAAAGTTAGTTAACCTTTTACCAAACAATTCCAAGTTTGAACAACCTTGTGGGGGACGAAGGTTTTGAAAACTCTATCGGAAAAGAAGACAATACTAGTAACCAGCATTTTCTCCTTTACCCACAATATTTTTTAAGCCTTTAAAGACAAATCTCACAAATTCATTCATGTTTTAATTGTCACATACAAGCACTTTCAAGATGTCCAAAATTTTGTTGTCTCGTAAAGAATTAACACTATGGGTAATTCATTCCCTAAATATGTATATAGAAAGACAAAATAGACCTTGGTTGATAGAAAAGACAAAGAGAGATAATTCTTTGAAGCATCAGCACAGCTATCTGAATCTTACATCTTGCCCACCTCTTGTTTCTCATAAACAGTTTTACAAAGTTCCAAAACTGGAACTGTGTGTTCACAGGTTATGTGATAGGTTAAAGTCACATATGAAGAAAATCATAATGAAATGTCATCTTCCTTTCTCAAGAAACTTGCAGGTACATTGAAAATAAATACTGAGAGACATCCCAAACCTACCCAATCAACAGTTGGTAGCTTTGGACAGTAAAGGATTAATCCCTAGAGTGCCAAATAAATCCAATTGACATATTCAGTCTAGAATAAATCCCAGAAAATTGCAATTTCATGGTTGCTTTTTGTCTGGACAGTGTACATCAGAGATCAGAGAGCAAGTTTTGTGCAGTCTGATCTTGATCCACACTGGGCACAAAGGCAACTACTGTAATGAAAGGCGCTCTAAGGGCTAAAAGAGTGTACATTACCTTGTTTCTCAGAAGGCCATTTTTACTGATGACTTTTTCAAAGATGTGTTTCCCGACATGGGAGTCAACAGCACTCAATGGATCGTCCAGCAGGTATATATCACTGTTGAAATATACAGCTCTAGCCAGGCTCACTCTCTGTCTCTGTCCTCCACTCAGGTTGATCCCCTGAAATATCAACAATTCATCAAGTTAGCTGGTTTGACGCCCGGCATGGCCAATTTCTTTCCGAGGATTGACGATAGTCATTGCAACAGGATTCATTCCTCTCTCACCGCTGACCATTGTTTTGACGATGGTTATGTGGGAAAGCAGCCAGTGGCTTGGAAAGAATATTGTGCTGAGTACTGGTAAAAGAAACTCAAAGAAAACATTGATAGGTGCACTGGCCACCGTAATATAACTGAAATAATGTTGAAAACGGTGTTAAATACAATACCATCAATCAATCAATCCACATGAATAACACAATATTCCACTCACCTTTTCGCCAATTTCTGTCATGTCCTTCGCTGGCAGCATGTCAAGGTCACTGACAAGAGCGCAGGCCTCAACAATGTTGTTGTATTTATTGGTTTCCATTTCTTTTCCAAATAAAATGTTGTCTCTCAAGGTTGCATTCTGTATCCAGGCTTGCTGTGGTACATAGGCAGTTGTTCCCTGAAAGAGTACATGCTTTGCTCTTAACCCTTTCCCAAACAAGCCCTGGTTTTCACGTGTCTGCAGTACAAGTCTTTTGAAAACACTGTGGGAAAAGGAGAAATTGCTCGTAACGAGCAATTTCTCCTTTTACCACAGTGTTTTCTACCCTTTTTGAGACCTTTATGCCATGTTCATCAAATTTAAAATTGTCGTCTGCAAGCTCTTTCAATTTGGACCAGTCCAAAGTTTGCCGTTTGGGAAAGGGTTAACTCTTCACCAGACAATAAAATTTTAGACATGTCCAAATTGAAAGCATATGCAGACGCCAAATTAAAAGTGGCAAAAATGTTTGGATTTGTCTTTGAAGGAGGAGGAAAACAAGTTACCGTCTGGTTACCAACATTTTCTCCTTTTCCCACCATGTTTTCAAAAGCTCTATTCCCTTGGGGTTGTTAAAACTTCTTATTGTGAAATGAAGGGTAAACCCTTATCCTGCTAAATAAATGAAACAATAATTTCCACTCTTAATAGTAAAAAACCAAAATATTGAGATTTTGAGATTGATTACACCAGAAAGACAATACCGTATCAGACTGCACATATTGTGCAGTCTGATCTTGATCTACACTGTCCGCAAAAGTGCACCACTGCATGCTTAGCAGACTAAGGGTTAAAACCTTTACAAATAAATTGTACGTTTTTAGGAATCTGCAAGTGAAGACTTCAGAAAACACTGTGCAAAAAGGAGAAAATGTTGGTATCCACAGTATAAGACAGTGAACTAAGACAAACTTTTGAACAGGGGGACAGTGTCTTTTTTGAACATCCGAGACATTTGGACCTGAGCTCATAAAACTTCAATTCATGCTTAACCCTTTCCCAAATGACAAATTTTGGACTGGTCCAAATTGAAAGAGTTTGCAGACGACAATTTTAAATTTGATGAAAATGGCAGAAAGGTCTCAAAAAAGGTAGAAAACACTGTGGGAAAAGGAGAAATTGCTCGTTACGAGCAATTTCTCCTTTTCCCACAGTGTTTTCAAAAGACTTGTACTGCAGACACTTGAAAACCAGGGCTTGTTTGGGAAAGGGTTAAGTGAGTTTGTGCTAAAACTTAAATCCTCTGTCAAACAATCCCATGTTTTAATAAACCTCACAGAGAAGGCTTTTGAAAACATTTTAGGTAAAAGAGAAAATGCTGGTAACCACCATTTCCTCCTTTTCCCACAAAGTTTTCAAAAGGTTAATGTCTATGGGTTGTTAAAACTCAGGATTGTGTGGTAAAGGGTTTAAAGACTGGGGCAACCAGGCTTGGACGAAAGGGAAGATACTTACATTAATGTTCACATGGCCCCCATCAGTCTCCATCTCTCCTAACATGGCAGATATCAAGGATGACTTTCCAGAACCCACCGTACCTACAACAGCCACCAAACTGCCCTTTGGTACACTCAGGTTTACACTGAAATTATTATTGAAATGACAGGTTAATACTGAATCAAACAAGAGCACCGCATACAGGTGCCAAAATTCGGCTGCACTTGCTTTTAGTTTGTATGTCAAAAAAGAGCCATAACTGTGCTAATATAATTTCGATGGCTACCTACTCCTCTTGTAAAGGTTCCCCTTTTGATAGTTAACAATTAGTCCAAGTTAGAAGTAAATATCTTCAATAATAACAGAGATATAAAATGTAAAAGTTTTTGCACTATCGTCCAGATGACAATGACAGGCAGACCATGCCAGAGCTATGACTATTCCTTGACATTTTCTTCCAAAACAGTCGAAGTAAAAAATTGGTTTACGCTGAAATAAACATATGAAATATAGTTAACTCTTCACCACACAACAAAATTTTAGACTTGGAGATATTGAAAGGTTTGCAGATGACAAAATATGTGACTCATAAGTTGCAGTTTGTTTTGGGAAGGGTAGAAAACATTGTGGGAAAAGGAGAAAATGCTGCTTACCAACAATGTCTCAAGCAATGTTTTCAAACGCCTTCTTCTTAAAGGTCATTTAAATACTTTTCAGAAACTGTCTTTTTTAGGGTTGTTATAATTTGTCAGTAACAATTTGTGATTTATTGGTAAAGGGTGAACCTGTACAAAACAACAAAGTTAACAACTTTCAAAATTAAAAGTAATTGCAGACAACACATTCAATGTGGATCAGATGATTTTTTTCTCTTTACCACACAGTCCCAAGTTTTAATGACCCTGAAAATAAAGGCTTTTGAAAACGTTGTGGGAAAAGGAGAAAATGCTGGTTACCAGTATTTTCTCTTTTTCACACAATGTTTTCTACTCTGTGAAAGACAGAAATCATCATCTGAGTTACATTTAATCTGCAAATGTTTCTAATCTGGTCAAAATTTCATCATTTGGACAAGGGTTAAAATGGTAGAAAACATTGTGGGAAAAGCAGAAAATGATGGTTATTTATAAAGCAATAGCATATGAAAAATCATACTTCTTTAAACAAGGTCCCAGGTTATGGTCCCATGAAAAAAGCCCATCTTTGATTTCCACAGCAGGACCTGAAAAAGAGTGCAGAGGGTGTTAACCACACAATCCTGAGTTTCAATGACCCTCAGAGAGAAGCCTTTTGAAAACATTGTGGGAATAGGAGAAAATGCTGGTAGCCAGCACTTTCTCCTTTTCCCACAATGTCTTCTATCCTATCAAACACAAATTTCATCATCTGAGCCACTTTGAAACTTGTGCAGATGCTTTCAATTTGGACAAATGTACATTTTTGTTGTGTTGTTCAATAGTTAAAGATCATCAGCATGCACAGCTCCGGACAGAGTGGGTGATTTTGATTTCAGAATTTGAATATATTAATCCCTCTCCACTAAACCCTATGTTATGGGTACTCATTAGGGTTTGGAAAAAAATAATGGATTTAGAATACTATCAACATCTCTTATCTGGATGTCTGAGCATTTTTTGTCTTTGCATTCATCTCATTGTGTGGTTAAAATAGCTTTTTCCCCATTTATTCGTTTGCTCTCCAGGAGTTTGAGACACATAAAGAAATTGAAACTGCTTTGTGTTTTGACAATTAGGTTTTGGTAAGAACAACATCAGTATTTTGTTACAAACAAGTCCTGGAAAGGAAAACCACATGAGCCATGCTCTTGCAAAAGGGGATTTAATGCATCTCCCTGATGCATTACACCAAACAAGTCAATAAGAGGTAGTGATGGTATTCTAAATCCATTATTTCTTTTCCAAACCCTATGTTGTGGGTACTCATTAGAATCATCTCGACGAGACGATTCTAATGAGTACTCACAACATTGGGTTTAGTGAAGAATGATTAATATTTTCAAGTTTGAAATCAAAATCACTCCCTCTATCTGGAGCTCTGCAGTCATTATATAATAATGAATCTATAAAATCCATTCTGTCCAACAATTAACTGAATTACGAGGTAGACTAGTCTTTTGACATGCGGCAAAATGACCTACAGCAAAAAGTTTGGACATAGGGTAGCCTGCTCAGACTACGCAGCAGGCTGATATGAAGATAATTTTTCCAGATGCATCAATCCCCCTTTTTACAGAACATGGCTCATAAATAAATTAATAAATACAGTATTTCATACCCGTGGGATTATGTGAAATATCAGACAGATCCAGGTCATCATGATTGAGAAATTTGGCGATTCTTTTTATAGACACCGCAGATTTTACAGTCTCCAGGATGGTCCAGGGAGCAATGATCAAGGCGAATCTCAGGATGTTGAACAATGTAATGGCAACAAAGGCTGTACTGGCATCAATTCTGTGATCTTTGTTTGTAAAAATGTACGTGGCAAAGGTGGCTAGACCAACCTAAATAATAGAGAGAAAAATATTTGAGCTGTGCTCTGTCAAAAAGGGGCTTAATGCATCTCTGTAATGCATTGTACCAATCAAGCCATTACATAATTCTGGATCAATAATGGCCTCTGTCTATAACAACTGACTGAATCATGAGGTAGACTGGTCCTCTGACAGACAAAAAAATTTCCAATAGCAAAACGTTTCGGCCCAGGTCAGCCTGCGCAGGCTGACCTGGGTCGATACCTTTTGCAGGTGCATTAAGCTCCCTTTTGCCAGAGCATGGCTCATTTGATACAAGTTGCTTGCAAATAAAATCATACTGAATTAATAGTGCCACAACTGACTGATTGATACAATGGTGTTTTATCCACCTTTCAACATTATTTCAGTATACCAAGGTAAGAGCTCACATTTCATGTATGTCATGGGTTTCCCCAGTGCTAGGCTAAGGCCCTGAAGTGTTTTGCCCAAGAAAAACCTAGTGCCTTTAGAAAGGCTCAAACCTCGAGCTCCAGGTTAGGAGTCCTACACTTTAACACTGGGCCACACAGGATCCTGGTACTTCAATGAACTTTGAAGGTTGTGTGATACCAGAAAGTGTAGATCAAAATAAGACTGCACTAAATGTATTAGCTGATCATTGATTTATACTGTCTGCTCTGTAGAAAATTCTGATATTCCGGCGCAAAACAGTCTTGATCCTTTGCATAATTTGTCTTTTTTTCTCAATATGTATAACTCTGTTTGGTAAAGAACTAATTCAAGTTGATCCTCCCTGTTTGACTAGCACTTTTCAGATCCATCTGATGAAAGTTTGTTTTGGGACGTAATGAGATGCTTACCATAAAAGGTGTGATTGTCCACGTAAATGATATTCCAGCTCTGATTATTTTTGCTTTACGTAGAACCACCAACAAAACACTTACCATAAAAGGTGTGATTGTCCACGTAAATGATATTCCAGCTCCGATTATTTGTGCTTTACGTAGAACCACCAATAAAACACTTACCACAAAAAGTGTGATTGTCTACGTAAATGTTATTCCAGCTCTGATTATTTTTGCTTTACGTAGAACCGCCAACAAAACACTTACCACGAAAGGTGTGATTGTCTATGTAAATGATATTCCGGCTCTGATTATTTTTGCTTTACGTAGAACCACCAACAAAACACTTACCATAAAAGGTGTGATTGTCCACGTAAATGATATTCCAGCTCCGATTATTTGTGCTTTACGTAGAACCACCAACAAAACACTTACCATAAAAAGTGTGATTGTCCACGTAAATGTTATTCCAGCTCCGATTATTTTTGCTTTACGTAGAACCACCAACAAAACACTTACCATAAAAGGTGTGATTGTCCACGTAAATGATATTCCAGCTCCGATTATTTGTGATTTACGTAGAACCGCCAACTCTTTCTCTCTAATCTCCGTCACTTTGTCCCCGAAAGCTAACTCCCAGGCATACAGTTTCAAAATCTGCAAGAATGTGTAGACAAGAAGTGTGAAAAACATGTTACTAGCATAAAACCTCCTCCAGCAGTACATTAAATCCATGACTTAATCTTTATAATTCACTAATGCCTTACTGTTTATGCGTCCTTGTTCTGGTTAATTTGTAAACATGGATGCGACAGTCCAGAGAAATCAACTACAGTATGTTCAGAGATTTTTGTTGTTTCCCAATTTTTGCAGAAAAATGACTATATGGCAGATACATGTGAAAAGATTTTATGATTTGTATGTACAATAAAAACTTTCAGTCAGTAGTCTATTCTACTTTAGATATAAATGAGCCATGCTCTGTGAAAAGGGAGCTTAATGCATCTGCGAAAAGTATCGACCCAGGTCAGCCTGCGCAGGCTGACCTGGGCCAAAACTTTTCGCTATTGGTAACTTTTCTGTATGTCCAAGGACCAGTCTACCTTGTGATTCAGTCGGTTGTGATAAAAGAAAGGTAATTATGGTTCCATAATTATGTCATGGCGTGATTGGTGCAATGCATCACAGAGATGCATTTAGTCCCCTTTTGCCAGAGCATGGCACAAATGTTATTGCTCTATCTTCTTGTGTATGTACATGAATCCATGAATATGTGAGCTGTCACTGTGGTATGACTGAAATACTGAAAGCGGCATAAAAAAAAAAATTCAAACACTGTGTACTACATTTCAAACAAACTACAGCCACACCTGAACCATGGAGCTGTTAGAGCTCCTTATCCTACAATGTTTACAAAAGATGATTTTTCTATGGGACAAAGAATTGTCTTTGTATAGTAATGGATTTTTATTGAGTACTCAGTCTATTAAAATGGATTGCAATACCTTAATGCCATTCAGTATCTCTGTGATAAGTTTAATTCTTTCATCCTTCCTTTCCATCTGCACAACCTGGAGATTTTGTATTTTACCGATCACAATGGCATTCAGAGGCAGTATCAAGACCATCACACCGAGACCCGCAAACACCGCATACCCAACTGTGTTGTATAGAAACACAAGGGACAGGATGATCTGTAATGGACTTGACCACACACCCCAGATGTACTGAACGACGTCTCGGAGGTGTTCAGCGTCCACCGACATCAAGTTTACAATTTCACCGACAGTGGATTCTGTTCTGGCTCTGTTGTTCATCCTCAAGGACTGTAGAAAATAGATTCAAGGTATCAATCATTGCCTCAAGATTACACATCCAATACCTATGTACATACACACATACATGTACTGTTGTTTTAACAAATGGGGAAAGGACCTTGGTACAAAACTGCTGAAAAACAACATTTACATTCACCTTTTACCAAAAAATCCCATGTTTTCACAACCATGAGGTAGAAGGCTTTAGAAAACATCATGGAAAAAAGATAAAAAGATAACAAGCATTTTCTCAGTTTTCCCATGATGCTTTCCACCCTTTGAATGGCAATTGCCATCATTTAAGCCATATTCAATCTGTCATATGCAAATGCTTTGATGTTGACATGTCTAAATTTTTTTTCGATGGTAAAGAGTTAAACGCCTTTTTGCACGAGCATGACATAATTAATAGTTTTACCTTTTTAAAGATGGCAGCAATCAAAGTAGCTCTAATTCTAATACCCAGTGATGTGGACTGAAACATCATGGTGTGGAAACATGTAGACTGTATCCAGCCGACAAGGAAAAAACATCCTGCCAAAACATAACCCTTCCAGCTGGGTATTTCATAAGATTCTGCGAATATGATTAGCTGTCTGAAATAGAAAGGTAAAAAAAGGTAAAGCCTTTTTAACTCTTTACCAAACGACAAAATTTTAGACTGGTCCAAATTGAAAGCAATTGCAGATGACAAATTAAATGTGACTCAAAAATTGAAATTTGTTTTGGGAAAGGTAGAAAACATTGTGAGAAAAGGAGAAAATGCTGGTTACCAGCATTTTCTCCTTTTCCCACAATGTTTTCAATAGGCTTCTTTCTCAGGGTCGTTAAAAGTCGGGATTGTGTGGTAAAGGGTTAACAAAAATCTTATGTTTCTATGATCCTAAGAAGGAGCCAGCTGATGACCTGCCTTTTCTCCTTTTTCAATAATTGTTGCCATCATTTTACAGACAAATCCCTCCATTTGAGACAAATTTACATCAAAACCTGCAAATACTTTCAAGCTGGTCCAGTCTTCATCGCCTGCAACAAAATGAATTTTAAAAACCAGGCAGAAAAACGATTTTTTAAACCAGGTGAAAAGTAAAGAAAAGATAGAGTGGCCTGGCAACTTTTGACCTACTTTTAAAGTTCATTTTTGCTGCCAGCAACTTTGACCGACTGTATAATTACATATAGTCAATGTCACAATAATTTCCATACTTTTAAATGGTATGGTTAAAATTCAAATGTATTTTAACATCTACCATGTTTACTTTTGGCCCCTATCAGGTCTTTAAATAGTCTACTTGCTGCTTTTAACATTCTGAGAAATGATTTCCATGGACGATGGACAACATCAACATTTCTTTAAGCCTTAACCACACAATCCTAACTTTTTACAACCCTGAGGAAGAAGCCTTTAGAAAACATAGTGGGAAAAGGAGACAAGAGGGCCATGATGGCCCTAGGTCGCTCACCTTAGTCAATAGGCGAAATTCACTCAACGTGCATAATCCAATTTCTGACCGATTGTCAGGTCAATTGAGCTTAAAATGTGGCCTCTAGAGCATCCACAAGGAATTTCCGTAGGTTGACCTAGTGACCTAATTTATAACCCCACGTGACCCAATTTAGAACTCATCAAAAAATTTATCAAGACAAACATTCTGAACAGTTTTCCAGTTAATTGAGCAATAAATGTGGCCTCCAGAGTGCCCACAAAGTGTTTCTTAAATTTGACCCAGTAATCTAGTTTATGACCCCAGCTGACCCAATTTCAAACTCACCCAATATTTCATCAAGACAAACATTCTGACCAACTTTCAAGTCAATTGTGCATGAAATGTGACCTCTTGAGTGCCCTCAAGGTATTTCTTTAATTTGACCTAGTGATCTAGATTATGAGCCCAGGTGACCCAATTTTGAACACATCCTAGATTTCATCAAGACAAACATTTTAAGCAATTTTCAAATCAATTGAACAATAAATGTGGCCTCTAAAGTGCCCACATGGTATTTCTTTAATTTGACCTAGTGACCTAATTTAAGACGCCACATGACCCAAATTCAGACTCATGTAGGGTTTATCAAGACAAACATTCTGTCCAATTTTCAAGTCATTTGAGCCAAAAATGTGGCCTCTAGAGTGCCCACAAGGAATTACTTTAACTTGAACTAGTGACCTAGTTTATGATCCCAGGTGACCTAAATCCAAACTCATCTGAGATTTTATGAAGACAAACATTCTGACCAAATTTCAGGTCATTTGAGCAATAAATGTGGCCTCTAGAGTGCCCACAAGGTATCTATTTAATTTGACCTAGTGACCTAGTTTATGACCCCAGGTGACCCAATTTCAAACTGACTGAACATGTTGTGCTCAGGTGGGCTAACAAACATAGAACAGGTTCACTACATACCAAATAACAAAGCTCTATGCCTTCAAGGTTTAGAAGAGAAGAATTTTAAAGTTTTCCTTCTTTGTTCCTATGTTAGAACTTGTGACCCCCGGGGCAGGGCCAGTTTTGACCCAAGGAGCATTGTATGAAAAAACTTGGTAGAGGTCCGCTAGGAGATGCTAGATGCCAAATATCAAAGCTCTACGCCTTCCAGTTTCAGAGAAGAAGAATTTTAAAGTTTTCCTTCTTTGTTCCTATGTTTGAAACTTGTGACCCCCGGGGCGGGGCCAGTTTTGACCCCAGGGACATCATATGAACAAACTTGGTAGAGGTCCACTAGGAGGTGCTACATGCCAAATATCAAAGCTCCACGCCTTCCAGTTTCAAAGAAGAAGAATTTTAAAATTTACCTTCTTTGTTCCTACATTTGAAACTTGTGAGCCCCCTGGCGGGGCCAGTTTTGACCCCAGGGATATCATATGAACAAACTTGGTAGAGGTCCACTAGGAGATGCTACATGCCAAATATCAAAGTTCCACGCTTTCCATTTTCAGAGAAGAAGAATTTTAAAGTTTTCATTCTTTGTTCCTATGTTTGAAACTTGTGACCCCCAGGGTTGGGCCAGTTTTGACCCCAGGGACATCATATGAACAAACTTGGTAGAGGTCCACTAGGAGATGCTACATGCCAAATATCAAAGCTCTACACCTTCCAGTTTCAGAGAAGAAGAATTTTAAAGTTTTCATTCTTTGTTCCTATGTTCAAAACTTGTGACCCCCGGGGCGGGGCCAGTTTTGACCCCAGGGGCGTCATATGAACAAACTTGGTAGAAGTCCACTAGGAGATGCTACATGCCAAATATCAAAGCTCCACGCTTTCCAGTTTCAGAGAAGAAGAATTTTAAAGTTTTCCTTCTTTGTTCCTATGTTCGAAACTTGTGACCCCCGGGGCGGGGCCAGTTTTGACCCAAGGGGCGTCATATGAACAAACTTGGTAGAAGTCCACTAGGAGATGCTACATGCCAAATATCAAAGCTCCACGCCTTCTAGTTTCAGAGAAGAAGAATTTTAAAGTTTACCTTCTTTGTTCCTATGTTCGAAATTTGTGACCCCCGGGGCAGGGCCAGTTTTGACCCCAGGGACATCATATGAACAAACTTGGTAGAGGTCCACTAGGAGATGCTACATGCCAAATATCAAAGCTCCATGCTTTCCATTTTCAGAGAAGAAGAATTTTAAAATTTTCATTCTTTGTTCCTATGTTTGAAACTTGTGACCCCCGGGGCGGGGCCAGTTTTGACCCCAGGGACATCATATGAACAAATTTGGTAGAGGTCCACTGGGAGATGCTACATGCCAAATATCAAAGCTCCACGCTTTCCAGTTTCAAAGAAGAAGAATTTTAAAGTTTTCATTCTTTGTTCCTATGTTCGAAACTTGTGACCCCCAGGGCGGGGCCAGTTTTGACCCCAGGGACGTCATATGAACAAACTTGGTAGAAGTCCACTAGGAGATGCTACATGCCAAATATCAAAGCTCCACGCTTTCCAGTTTCAGAGAAGAAGAATTTTAAAGTTTTCCTTCTTTGTTCCTATGTTCAAAACTTGTGACCCCCTGGGTGGGGCCAGTTTTGACCCCAGGGGCGTCATATGAACAAACTTGGTAGAAGTCCACTAGGAGATGCTACATGCCAAATATCAAAGCTCCACGCCTTCTAGTTTCAGAGAAGAAGAATTTTTAAGTTTACCTTCTTTGTTCCTATGTTCGAAATTTGTGACCCCCGGGGCAGGGCCAGTTTTGACCCCAGGGGCGTCATATGAACAAACTTGGTAGAGGTCCACTAGGAGATGCTACATGCCAAATATCAAAGCTCCATTCTTTCCATTTTCAGAGAAGAAGAATTTTAAAATTTTCATTCTTTGTTCCTATGTTTGAAACTTGTGACCCCCGGGGCGGGGCCAGTTTTGACCCCAGGGACATCATATGAACAAACTTGGTAGAGGTCCACTGGGAGATGCTACATGCCAAATATCAAAGCTCTACGCCTTCCAGTTTCAGAGAAGAAGAATTTTAAAGTTTTCCTTCTTTGTTCCTATGTTTGAAACTTGTGACCCCCGGGGCGGGGCCAGTTTTGACCCCAGGGACATCATATGAACAAACTTGGTAGAGGTCCCCTAGGAGATGCTACATGCCAAATATCAAAGCTCCACGCTTTCCAGTTTCAGAGAAGAAGAATTTTAAAGTTTTCATTCTTTGTTCCTATGTTCGAAACTTGTGACCCCCGGGGCGGGGCCAGTTTTGACCCAAGGGGCGTCATATGAACAAACTTGGTAGAAGTCCACTAGGAGATGCTACATGCCAAATATCAAAGCTCCACGCCTTCTAGTTTCAGAGAAGAAGAATTTTAAAGTTTACCTTCTTTGTTCCTATGTTCGAAATTTGTGACCCCCGGGGCAGGGCCAGTTTTGACCCCAGGGACATCATATGAACAAACTTGGTAGAGGTCCACTAGGAGATGCTACATGCCAAATATCAAAGCTCCATGCTTTCCATTTTCAGAGAAGAAGAATTTTAAAGTTTTCATTCTTTGTTCCTATGTTTGAAACTTGTGACCCCCGGGGCGGGGCCAGTTTTGACCCCAGGGACATCATATGAACAAACTTGGTAGAGGTCCACTGGGAGATGCTACATGCCAAATATCAAAGCTCCACGCTTTCCAGTTTCAAAGAAGAAGAATTTTAAAGTTTTCATTCTTTGTTCCTATGTTCGAAACTTGTGACCCCCAGGGCGGGGCCAGTTTTGACCCCAGGGACGTCATATGAACAAACTTGGTAGAAGTCCACTAGGAGATGCTACATGCCAAATATCAAAGCTCCACGCTTTCCAGTTTCAGAGAAGAAGAATTTTAAAGTTTTCCTTCTTTGTTCCTATGTTCAAAACTTGTGACCCCCTGGGTGGGGCCAGTTTTGACCCCAGGGGCGTCATATGAACAAACTTGGTAGAAGTCCACTAGGAGATGCTACATGCCAAATATCAAAGCTCCACGCCTTCTAGTTTCAGAGAAGAAGAATTTTTAAGTTTACCTTCTTTGTTCCTATGTTCGAAATTTGTGACCCCCGGGGCAGGGCCAGTTTTGACCCCAGGGGCGTCATATGAACAATCTTGGTAGAGGTCCACTAGGAGATGCTACATGCCAAATATCAAAGCTCCATTCTTTCCATTTTCAGAGAAGAAGAATTTTAAAATTTTCATTCTTTGTTCCTATGTTTGAAACTTGTGACCCCCGGGGCGGGGCCAGTTTTGACCCCAGGGACATCATATGAACAAACTTGGTAGAGGTCCACTGGGAGATGCTACATGCCAAATATCAAAGCTCTACGCCTTCCAGTTTCAGAGAAGAAGAATTTTAAAGTTTTCCTTCTTTGTTCCTATGTTTGAAACTTGTGACCCCCGGGGCGGGGCCAGTTTTGACCCCAGGGACATCATATGAACAAACTTGGTAGAGGTCCCCTAGGAGATGCTACATGCCAAATATCAAAGCTCCACGCTTTCCAGTTTCAGAGAAGAAGAATTTTAAAGTTTTCCTTCTTTGTTCCTATGTTCGAAACTTGTGACCCCCGGGGCGGGGCCAGTTTTGACCCCAGGGCCGTCATATGAACAAACTTGGTAGACGTCCACTAGAAGATGCTACATGCCAAATATCAAAGCTCTACGCCTTCCAGTTTCAGAGAAGAAGAATTTTAAAGTTTTCCTTCTTTGTTCCTATGTTCGAAACTTGTGACCCCCGGGGCGGGGCCAGTTTTGACCCCAGGGACATCATATGAACAAACTTGGTAGAGGTCCACTAGGAGATGCTACATACCAAATATCAAAGCTCTACGCCTTCTAGTTTCAGAGAAGAAGATTTTTAAAGATTTTGCTATTTTTTTCCTTTTGGTTGCCATGGCAACCAGAGTTATGGGTGGAATTCAATCTCTTGAACAACTTTGGTAGAGCTTCACCTGAGGAACATCCCTGCCAAGTTTCATCAAGATTGGCCCAGTGGTTTAGGAGGAGAAGATGTTTAAAAGAAATTGTGGACGACGGACGACGCACGACGGACATTGGGCGATCACAAAAGCTCACCTTGAGCACTTTGTGCTCAGGTGAGCTAAAAATGCTGGTAACCAGCATTTTCTCCTTTTCCCATGATGTTTTCCACTCTTCAAAAAACAGATTTCAATTTTTGATTCACATTCATTTTGTTGTCTGCAAAAGCTTCCAAATTGGACTATGGTAGTCTAAAATTTTGTCATTTGGTAAAGAGTTAAATAGTCTACTTGCTCCTTTTATTATATGAGAAATGATTTCCAAGGATGATCAATAGCACCAACATTTCTTTAAATTTAAAGGCCAAGTGAAAAGAGAAGAACCAGGAAGGGTTCATTTCATCAGATATTCTGTGAAAAATAGTATGTATTATATTTATCTTTTAAAGTATGTACCAATATGTAGAGACAGACTGGTGGTTTCAGCATCCCCCCCCCAGCAAATTTTGTTCATATAGGTTAATAAATGAGGCATGCTCTGTGAAAAGGGAATTAATGCATCTGCAAAAAGTATTCACTCAGGTCAGCCTGCGTAGTCTGTGCAGGCCGACTTGTGTTGAAATTTCTTGCTTTTGGTAAATTTTCTGCATGTCTATGGACCATTGTACCTCAAGATTTAGTCGGCTGGTAGACAAAAAGGCTATTATGGACCCATACTTATGTGATGACTTGTTTGGTATAAAGCATTACAGAAATACATTAACCCTTTACCACACAATCCCGACTTTTAACGACCCTGAGGAAGAGGGCTTTTGAAAACATTGTGGGAAATGGAGAAAACGCTGGTAACCAGCATTTTCTCCTTTTCCCACAATGTTTTCTACCCTTCCCAAAACAATTTCAATTTTTCAGTCACATTATTTTGTCGTCTGCAAATGCTTTCAATCTGGACCAGTCTAAAATTTTGTCGTTTGGTAAAGAGTTAAACCCCCTTCTGCTAAGCATGGCTCATACAAACTTACTGTAACAGCATTGGATTTGCAAACACAAGCAAATCATAAAACAGTTTCCATATGTTCGCAAACACAAACTGCCAGCCAAAGGTTTTCAACAGAACTTTGAACAGAGATATCTTGATTTCCGTGTCATCTTTAGAGCTATCCTTGGCTTGTTCATCTTTGTCTGCGTAATGTGTTTGAGTGCTGGATGAACCAGGTCCAAGCAAGGGTGTCCTTTCTGTGAGTCCGTTTTGATTCTCATACAAGCTTTCTGCATCTACTTTAACTATGTGTGCATCTTTACTGAAATCAAAGAGGTATAGAACTTGAGTACTGCTTCTTTTAGATCACAAGGCTTGTTTTCAGGGTACTGTAATATCATTTGTAAAAACTTTTTAGTCTGAAAATCAATAATTTATGGACAAACCTGTATTCACAGACCACTACAGGAAAGTAAGAAAACTTGTCTTATACAATAGATGTTCTTTAACCCTTTACCGCACAATGCTGCCTTTTAACAACCCTGGGAGAGAAGCCTTTTGAAAAATTGTGGGAAAACGGAGAAAATGCTGGTAACCAGCATTTTCTCCTTTTCCCACCATGTTTTCTACCCTATCAAAGAAAAATTCCACCATTTGAGCCACACTGAAATTGTCGTCTGCAAATGCTTTCAATTCAGACAAGGCTAAAATTTTGTCGTCTGGTAAAGGGTTAAACCCAGGTTGTATTTATTTAAGACAGGATTACAAACTTTAGTAGTGGTCCATTTAAGCAGTTGGTTACCTTAACAACTCTTTACCACATGAGCAAAATTTTAGACTGGTCCAAATTCAAACCATTTGCAGACGACAAAATGAATGTGCCTGAAAAATTGAAATTCTTTTCAGAAAGGGGGTTACCAGCATCTTCTCCTTTTCCCACAATGTTTTCAACAGGCTTCTTTCACAGGGCCGTTCAAAGTGGGGATTGTTTGGTAAATGGTTAAAGAGATAATCTCTTAGGTACAGCTGGTTTGACTGTATTGTGCATTTCTCTTTTTCAGTATCACTTCTTCAGCTTGTAAGTGTTGCAGAAAATTTCTAGTTTCAATACATTGTTGCTATCAATCCCACTCGAGACTTTTTGTTTACTCTGTATTACTATGGAGAGAAAATTTGACGGAATAAGTGTCATTGTTCAGAACTCCAAGTAAGAGGGAGTGACAGTATTCTAAATCAATTATTTCTCTTCCAAACCCTATGTTATGGGTACTCATTAGAATCGTCTCGATGAGACGATTCTAATGAGTACCCATAACATAGCGTTTAGTGAAGAGTGATTAATATTTTCAATTTTGAAATCAAAATCACCCCCTCTATCTGCAGCTCTGATTGTTGTAAATTATTTGCTTGCAGTTACCTTGTTTGCCACTGAACTTTCAGAGCTTGCCTTTGCCAGTTTCTTTCAAACTTCACCAGGGTTGTCTTTGTTTGATCTCGTGGATTGAGTTCAAAAAGGTCATCCTCTGTCAGTGGGTTTTTGTATCCTTTCACAAGAGTCCTAGAAAAAAAGTATTCATCATAAAATTCCAAATACTAGCAAAGAGCAGAGGGCAAATTTTTAGAAATCTGGCCTGCTTGGCATTTGTACATATAGAATGAAATCTTTACCAAAAAAAACCACAATTTCAGACTTGTCCAAATTGAAAACATTCACATAAGACAAAATAAACTTGACTCAAAAATTGAAATCTGCTGTTGGAAGGGTATAAAATATTATGGAAAAAGGAGAAAATGCTGGCTACCAGCATTTTCTCCTTTTCCCACAATCTTTTCAAAAAGCTCCTTCCTCCAAAGACAAAATAAACTTGACTCAAAAATTGAAATCTGCTGTTGGAAGGGTATAAAATATTATGGAAAAAGGAGAAAATGCTGGCTACCAGTATTTTCTCCTTTTCCCACAATGTTTTCAAAAGGCTCCTTCCTCCAAAGACAAAATAAAGTTGACTCAAAAATTGAAATATGCTGTTGGAAGGGTATAAAATATTATGAAAAAAGGAGAAAATGCAGGCTACCAGCATTTTCTCCTTTTCTCACATTGTTTTCAAAAGCCTTCTCCGTAAAAGTTGTTAAAACTCAAGACTGTATGGTAAAGGATTACCATAAATTTGACAAAGAGACTTTGTCCTGTAAAACCAAACTACTGAGCCTTAGGTATCTCTTTTAAAACGCTTTACCACAAAATCCCGACTTTTAACAACCCTGAAAAAGAAGCCTTTTGAAAACATTGTGCGAAAAGGAGAAAACGCTGGTAACCAGCATTTTCTCCTTTTCCCACAATGTTTTCTACCCTACCCAAACCAAATTTCAATTTTTCAGTCACATTTATTTTGTTGTCTGCAAAAACTTTCAATTTGGACTGGTCTAAAATTTTATTGTGTGGTAAAGAGTTAAAACGCTTTACCACACAACAAAAATTTAGACTTGTCCAAATTGAATGCATTTGCAGACAGCAATGAAAATGTGGCTAAAAGGATGGAATTTGCCTTTGACAGGCTAGAAAACATTGTGGTAAAATGACAAAGTGCTGGTTACCAGCATTATCTCCTTCCTTCCAAAACATTGTAAAAAGGCTTCTTCCCAAGGGTCATTTAAACTCATAACTGTGTGGTAAAGAGATACAAGACAGATGAACAAGTACAAATGCCTAAAGCTCTACCTAAACTGAGTTCAGACCTAGATCAACATAGAAATCTGCATACCACATCTAAAAAATCTACTGTCCATTATTTTGTGAATCATTTTGTGAATCATTCTTGAAATAGAACCTTTTAATTCTTTACCAGACGACAAGACAGGTTCATATTGTAAGCTTCTGCATACAACAAAAAAAAAAGTGATCAAAATAATGGGATTTGCTTCACGCAAAAGTTTATCAATAGAAGTCTAGTGACTACACATATTGATTTATCTTTCAACAGACTGAATATCCATGCAATAACACCTGCGTGATATTTATTTTTGATATACCATGGATATCTATAGAATAGCATGAATATTTATAAAACACACCAACTCATTTGCATATACTGCTAAATTCACGTTTGTCATTGTTAGAAATAATAAACACCAACAAATCAGACATTAACCCTTTACCACACAATCCCGACTTTTAACGACCTTGACAACAGAATGTTTTCGACAACATTGTGGGAAAAGGAGAAAATGCTGGTAACCAGCATTTTCTCCTTTTCCCACAAGGTTTTCTGCCGTTCACAAAACAGCTTCCAATTTTTCAGTCACATGTATTTTGTCGTCTGCAAATGCTTTCAATTTGGACAAGTTTAAAATTTGGTCATTTGGTAAAGGGTTAAAAGATAAATATAATACACACATAGTGTTGTCATATATCAAAAACATCTAACTCGGTTAAGAGAATTGATAATTGTCTCACCAAGGCTTGACAATTATCAATTCTCCCAACCTTTTTGAATGTTTTTGATATACAATGACATGATGTATGTATTATATATTTAGCAATGAAAGGGTTGAACACATATAATAAAGGGAATTTAGTAAATAAACTAAATAACATACTAACCCATTGGCCCAGTGATAGGAAATTCTGGACAGAAAGGATGCCCTTGTTTCTGGACATGGTGGCTGCAATATAAATAAGCCATGCTTTGTGAAAAGGGGGCTTAATGCATCTGCAAAGAAGTATCGACCCCTGCCAATCTGCGCAGGCTGACATGAAACAAAACTTTTTGCTATTTGTAAATTTTCTGCATGTCCAAGGACCATTCTACCTCATGATTCAGTCGGTTGGAAGACAAAACCGATTCTATGGGTCCATAATTATGTGATGATTTGCTTGGTATCATGGATCACAGAGATGCATTAAGCTCCCTTTTGCCAGGGCATGGCTCAAATATACACTCTATACCAAATGACAAAATTTTACAGATTGGTCCAAATTCAAAGCAACTGCAGAATGATGACAGATGGAATATGGCTCAAAAAATATGATTTGTCTTTGAAAGGATAGAAAACAGTGTGGAAAAAGGAGAAAATGTGTTTTCTCCTTTTCCGACAATATTTTCGATGGTTTCTTTCTTCAGGGTTGTTAAAAGACAGGGTTGTTTGGTGAACGGTTTACTCATTATCTGCTACTGCAAACCTATCTAATTTTCCAGCAAACTGCAACGGAAAAACAATGTGGCAAAAGAAACTTTAAAAAGATAAATTTCTTGTATTGATGTGGTAAGGGGCTTGAGAAAAAGGACAAGACATTTAGAACAATGCATTTCATTGTTTTTCATGATATCAGACTGTGGAATATCTTCTCACATACAACAGATAAACAGCAATTACATGACTCTACACAATTTTTCCCTTCAAGAAATATATTTCAGTATTTAACCCTTTACCACACAATGACGACTTTCAATGACTCTGAGCAAGACGCCTTTTGAAAACATTGTGGGAAAAGGAGAAAATGCTGGTTACCAGCATTTTCTCCTTTTCCCACAATGTTTTCCTCCCTATCAAACAATAAAATCACATCATTTGAGCCACACTGAAACTGTCATCTGCAAATACTTTCAGTGTGGACGGCTGTTATTTTTGTTGTGTGGTAAAGAGTTAACAAATAACAAAATCGTAGACTGGACCATACCGAAAGCATTTGCAGATGGATAGACAGACAGACCTGCTCACTCCGCTACACCCATAAATACATTTGTTAGACAGACAGACAGACCAGCTCATTCAAGGTTGTATAACAATGCTTTGCAGCAAAACCAACCTACCTTTCCTGGAGGTGCTGTAAGAGTTTCTGGGACACACGCAAGAACCAGCTGGCAAAGTGTTAGAGCAAAGTATGAATAAAATAGAGTAAATTTTAGGAGATCATCTTCATAATCCTGAAAAGGGAAAGAAAAAAAACGTAAGTCATGACGAAAACATTATCAGCCATGCTCTGTGAAAATGGGGTTTAATACATCTGCTAAAAGTATCACCCCAAGTTAAATCAGCCTGAGCAGTCTGCACAGGCTGATCTGGGTCAAAGCTTTTTGCTATTGGTTAATTTTCTGCATGTCAAAGGACCAG
Source organism: Tridacna gigas (assembly GCA_945859785.2). Lineage (NCBI taxonomy): Eukaryota > Metazoa > Mollusca > Bivalvia > Cardiida > Cardiidae > Tridacna > Tridacna gigas. The sequence continues at coordinate 71,033,533 of OX244031.2, read as the reverse complement.
TCTACCTCATGCTTACATGCATGTGCAGTCTGATCTTGATCTACACTGTCCACAAAAGCATTGCAATTTTTTGCTTAGCATTCTAAGGGTTAAATATTGCGGTACAAGTCCATTTATCTAGGATTCCTACATCAAGTCATCAACCAGCTGGGAAACAGTTGGTTATCAAAGGATATTTCTATTGTGATGGGTTCCAGATGGGTTCAAGCTAGGATTTCAAGCCGAGTTCAAACTAGGGTTTAAGCTAGGGGCTCTAGCTTGGGTAACCCTTTATCACTGAATCACAAGTTGTAATGACCCTGAGCAAGACACATTTTGAAAACATTGTGGCATTTTCAAACAATCTTTTCAAAATCTTTCCTTTTTCATGGTCATTAGAGCACAAGATTGTGTGATAGAGGGTTAACCCAAGTCTTAATGACCCTGAGCAGAAAGGCTTTTGAAAACATTGTGGGAAAAGAAGAAAATGCTGGTGACCCACAAAATCTTGTTTCCCAGGGATTTTCATTAGACAATCCCTTATGAGCTGTCTGTCCTCTGATCTAAAGACAGATAGGAACATTCTGGAAGAGAGGAAAATTTGGAAAAAGAACAGAAAAACAAAAACCACTATTTTCTTCTTGTCCAACAATGATCTCTACCCTTTCTATCCAAAGATACCTAATTAAAGATAACTTGCTGCATTCTAACTACAACTGATTTGCCATCTTCAAATACTGTCAATATGGACAAGACTATAAGTTTATTAAGTGGCAACGGTTCAAGGAGATTCTGTGAGAAGAAAAGTTCATTTTACCTACCTTTTGAACAATTTTGGAGTAGAAAGGTATCACCTCGGATGCAGTAGACAATACCCAATACAGAAATAACACTCCTGATGTAATAAAACCCTTTCTTTTTTCAAGCTCCAGGTATAGGACCACAATCAGCTGCAATACAAAAATGTGTGACTATTTCGATAGCCTGGGTCCTGGCCGTAATAATTTCTTAATTACTCCGTATCACGCTCCCCTAATCCCGGTCTGCTATTAATCTTTGGTAGGTATCTGTTTACAACTTCTGTTATTATTACTGCCTGGGGACATCTGAGGGTCTCCCCATGTTTACTACCGGTAAATGTGCCGATAATCTAATTATAGACTTGTTTATTGCATGATGTCACAATGTTGATAACGAGGCATAATTGCAAGATCAAGCTGCAATGTGTGCCACAGGAAAATTTTTTAGACATTAATCATCCAAAAACCGATCATAGTTACATCTAGTTTACCCCACTTTGAGATTGGGTAAACTAAATGTCGCTGTGAATGGATTTGGAATGTTCTCAGGCCGTCATTTTGACAAAGTTACGTTCCATTGATAGAAGAGGAAAAAAATGAATGGATGGAACCCAGGCTACTCTTCTGGACAAATTCTGACAAACGTAACCTCCCACAGATGAGTTTTCCATTAATAGCAGAACTCCTCATACGTCATTTTGGTCAAAGAAGAGCCATTTCTGCTTTTGCCACAATGAACATGTCAACCCTCTACCAAACAATCCCGAATTTTGACGACCCTAAGGAAGTAACCTTTTGAAAACATTTGGGGAAAATGATGAAATGCTGATAGCCAGCATTATCTCCATTTCCCAAAATGTTTTTTAGCATTTCAAAAATTAATCATCTTTTATGTTACGCTAAATTTGTCATCTGTAACAGCTTTCAATTTGGATAAGTTTAAAATTTTGTAAAGAGTTATAAAAGTATTTCAGTATTTCATACATCAAGCCTTGATTTGTGATGACAAAAATGAGCTGTGCTCTTGCTAGTTTTATGAATCTCTATGATGCACTATATCATGTAACTCATCACATAATTATGGATCCATAAAATCAATTTTATCTAACAAGTGACTGAATCTGGCAACAGCATGCCACTCTACATGGACTGCACAAGCTGAAATGGTCAATACTGTTTGCAAATGCATTAAACCTCCTTTTCAGAGTATAGCTCAAATTATGTAAATTTGAGCCATATTCTGTGAAAAGGGGGTTTAATACATCTGCAAAAATGTTCAACCCAGGTCAGCCTGTGCGGTCCACGCAAGCTGACCGGGGTTGAAACTTTTTGCTATTGTTAAATTTTCTACATATACAAAGGACCATTTTATTTCAGGTTTCAGCCGTTGTGAAACAAAATGGATTTTATGAATCCATAATTATGTAATGATTTCCTTGGTATAATGCATCACAGAGATGCATCAAGCCCCCTTTTGCCAGATGGCTGATCATTTATTTTTGTGTAGCAGTATTACTTACCAGTCCTAAAGCCTTCACGACTGGCGCTGTGAAATATGCACTCCAGTAACTCTCATTCTTTCTGTTGATCTCTGAAGCTTCATAGGTGAACTCAATAACACATATAACTATCTGTAGTAATGCTATACACTGAAAAACAGAAAGCCACAAATGAGCCCTGCTCTGTGAAAAAGGGGTTTAATGCATCTGCAAACAGTGTTGACCCATGTCAGCCTGCACAGTGCGGGCATGTCAGCCTATGCAGGCTGGCATGGATCAAAACATTTTGCTCTTGGTCAATTTTCTGCATGCTCAGGGACCATTCTACTTCAGGATTCAGCCGGTTCTTACACAAAATGGATTTTATAAATTTATCCATAATTATGTGATGGCTTACTTTATATAATGCATCAAGGAGATGCATTAATTCCCCTTTTGCTAGAGCATGGCTGAAAAACATTAATCAAATCCACCATTTGTGGAACAAATTCCATGATTCAAATAAGATTTGTCTGCACATGCTTTAACCCTTTACCGCACAATGCCGCCTTTTGACGCCCCTGGGAAAGAAGCCTTTTGAAAACATTGTGGGAAAAGGAGAAAATGCTGGTTACGAGCATTTTCTCCTTTTCCCACAATGTTTTTAAACGATATCAACAAAAGTTGCACCATTTGAGCCAGACTGGAATTGTCGCCTGCAAATGCTTTCACTTTGGACAAGGCTAAAATTTTGTCGCCTGGTAAAGGGTTAAATTTGTAATCAGGTATATAATTAATCCTTTACCACACAATCCCAATTTTTAACGACCCTGAGAAGGAAGCTTTTGAAAATATTGTGGGAAAAGAAGGAAATGATGGTTACCAGCCTTTTCTCCGTTTCCCATGTTTTATATCCTTCCCAAAATAGATTTCAATTTTTCAGTCACATTTATTTTGTCGTCTGCAAATGTTTTCAATTTGGAGCACTCTAAAAAATTGTCATTTGGTAAAGAGTTAAACAAAGACTGCTCAAAATGGACATGTTGCTCGATTGTCTTACTCCATAATGCACCGTTCTGCCAAGCCTTGGAGGATTACTCAGAGAGGGCGCAACTGTCCGACAAAGTGGCGGCAATAGACAATATAAGCTGGACAAAGAATCTCTACCTTGGATGAAGCTGAAAATATCATTTTTTTTTTCCGCACAAAATTTAACTTATTAAAACACAACAAAATTTTGGGCTTTTCCAAATTGAGAGTATTTGCAGACAATAAATTCCTTGTTGTTCAAATGATTGACTTTGTCTCTGAAAGAACAGAAAACATTGTGGGAAAAGGAGAAATGCTGGTTACCTACATTTTCTCCGACAATGTTCCCAAAAGCCATCTCTCCGTCAGGCCATTCAGTGTCATTTAAACTTGGGATTGAGAGGTCTTTACCAGACATTTCAAATTAGGAAAGTATTTTCAGATGGCAAATTAAATGTACAACAAATGATAGGGTTTGTAGAGGAAAGTATGGAAAACATAGGAAAAGATGAAAATAATAGTTACAAGGATTCTTTTTGCCACAATGGTTTTACATGCCTTCCTCCATGAATCAAAACAAAGGATTGCTTCATAAATTGTTAACTCTTTACCAAACAACAAAATTTTAGACTCGTTCAAATTCAAAGCATTTACAGACGACAAGATAAATGAGACTCAAAAATTGAAATTTGTTTTCAAAAGGGTAGAAAATATTCTGGGAAAAGGAGAAAATGCTGGTTACCAGCATTTCCTCCTTTTCCCACAATGTTTTCAAAAGGCTTTTTCTGTAGGGTCGTTAAAACCCGGGACTGTATGGTAAAGGGTTAAAGACGCATCCATCATTATGCATATGAGCCATGCTCTGGAAAAAGGGGGTATAATGAGTCATTGCTGTGGCGTGTTATACCATGCAAGTCAATATAAATTTTCATTGGATCCATTTTGTCTAACTACCACCTTGTTACTGAATCAGTATCATCAGAGAACGGAAATGATTTTCAAAACAAAGTTCACCCGTGACCTTGACCTTTGACCCATGCGACCCAAAAACAATATGGCACCTCCTTAGGTCATGAGCAACACTTGTATAAATTTTCAGGGTCCTAGGTCATACAGCTTTAAGTAAGAATACAAAAATGATTTTCAAACAAAGTTCATCCATGACCTTGACCTTTGGCCCATGCAACCCAAAAACCCAAGTTTCTGGGTCATAGGTCAAATGGCTTTTGAGTAACAGCACAGAAATGAAAAGATGGATGGACTGACGAACGAATGGATGGACGGACAGACAGACAGGCAGACATGGTGAAACCAGTTTGACACCCCCCCCTCTAATTTGTAGGTGGGGGATGTAATGAAACAATGGCGATACGAGGTAGATTATGCTCCTTGCACATGCAGAAAATTTACGAAAGGCAAGAAGTTTCAACACAGGTCAGCCTGCGCGCATTCTGCAGGCTGACCTAGTTGATAACTTTTTTTTCAGATGCATTAACTCTTTACCAAACAATCCCATGTTTTCACCTCCCTGAGGAAGAGGCCTTTTGAAAACATTGTGGGAAAAAGGAGAAAATGCTGGTAACCAGCATTTTCTCCATTTTCCCACAATGTTTTCTACCCTGTCAAAAAACCTTAACTTTATTTGTACCACTTTCAAATTTGTCGTCTGCAGATGCTTTCAATTTGGGAGGGTGAGGGGCTAAAATTTGTCGTTCGGGAAAGGGTTAAACCCCCTTTTCACAGAGTATGACACACACACACACGTGCGCGCGTGCGCGTGCGTGCGTGCGTGCGTGTGTGTGTGTGTGTATATAAATAGAGAGAGAGAGAGAGAGAGAGAGAGAGAGAGAACAATAACAAATTAGAATACTCACTAATTTGGACAAATTTTTCCATGTGATAGGTAGATTATCTTGTTGCGAGCTGATCAGATATGGCAAATAAAATGGCAGGGTGAGAATAAGAAACCCTGTTGGAATCCAGACAAGGGCAGTATTCTGGAAACATTCTGTGAATTCTGGATATGTTGCATTGTTACTCCATGTCAGGCTTGTGTTCTGAAATTGGTTTAAAAAAGAAAAAAAATTCTTACAATTGGAAATTAAATTATCTCTTTAGATCTACTACATGACAAAATTTTTGGACACCACCAAATTGAAAGCATTTGCAGACAACAAACTAAATGTAGTTCTAGTGATTATTTAATGTCATTAATATGGTAGACAAAATTGATGGAAAAGGAAAAAAATGCTGGTTATGTACAACAAAAAAAATGTGACTCAAAAATTGAAATTTGTGTTGGGAAGGATAGAAAACATTGTGGGAAAAGGAGAAAATACTGGTTCCCAGCATTTTCTCCTTTTCCCACTATGTTTTCAAAAGGCCTCTTTCTCAGGGTCGTTAAAACTCGGGATTGTGTGGTAAAGAGTTAAAGTGCCAATTAACCCATTATCAAACAACTTCAGGAGAAAAGGTTTTTGAAAACATTATGGGAAGAGTACAAAATTCATTTTCTCCTTTTCCTGAAGAGGAGAAAATTCATTTTCTCCTTCTCCCACTATGTTTTCTATTCTTTCTAAGAAAAATACAAACATTTTGGCTATCTTAATTTGATTTCTGCAAATGCTTCTGACTTGGACAAGTCTAAATAAATCTATCTATCTACCAACATACTGCAAACAAAGAAAAACTAGAACTGTTGCAAAGGGGACATATAACCCCCCACCAGCACTTTGTTACTGAATCAGTATCGTCAGAGAACGGAAATGATTTTCAAAACAAAGTTCACCTGTGACCTTGACCTTTGACCCATGCGACCCAAAAACAATAGGGCACCTCCTTAGGTCATGAGCAGCACTTGTATAAAGTTTCAGGGTCCTAGGTCATACGGCTTTAAGTTAGAATACGAAAACGATTTTCAAACAAAGTTCATCCATGACCTTGACCTTTGGCACATGCAATCCAAAAAGAATAGGGCACCTCCTTGGGTCAAGAGCAACACTTGTATAAAGTTTCAGGGTTCTAGGTCAGACGGCTTTTGAGTAACAGCACGGAAACGAAAAGATGGATGGATTGACGAACGAACTGATGGATGGACGGACTGACAGACGGGCATGGTGAAACCAGTTTGACCACCCCCTCTAATTTGTAGTTGGGGGATATAATGACACAATGGCAATTTTTCCTATTTAGCTCTTTACAGCATGATGAATTCTGGACCAAATGGTCCAAATTCAACAATTTTTTCAGATGACAAAATCAACTGAGGCACAAAGTGAAAACATTTCTCAAAATTCTATCCTAGATACAAGTAATTCAGAGAAATAAAATCTGCAAATAGTTTTTCTGGAAGGGACAAATAAGGCAAAAGTTGATTTCAACGTAGGAAATTGCTTATTCTTTTCCAAGTTTTACCCTGTACCACAAAATCCAGAGTTTTGACGACTCCAACAGAGTTAGGCTTTTCAAAACATTGTGAGAAAAGGTAAAAGTACTTATTAGCATTTTCTCCTTTTTCCACAATCTTTTCTACCCTTTGCACAACAAATTTCACCAATTGTGCAACATTTAATCATTTCTTGTCTGGAAGTAATTTCAGTTAGGCCAAGTTTAAGATTTTTATCATCTGATAAAAGGTTAAACCTTTATTACACAAACTAGAGTTTTAACGACCCTAAGAAAGAGGCCTTTGAAAACATTTGTAGGAAAAGGAGAAAATGCTGGTAACCGGCATTTTCTCCTTTTTCAACAATGTTTTCTACCCTTTTAGCGACAAATCTCACCATATGAGTTATATCTAACTAGCCATCTGCAAATGCCTTTAAATTTGGACAAGTCTTAACCCTTTCCCAAACGACAAATTTTGGACTGGTCCAAATTGAAAGAGTTTGCAGACGATAATTTTAAATTGGATGAAAATGGCAGAAAGGTCTCAAAAAGGGTAGAAAGCACTGTGGAAAAAGGAGAAATTGCTCGTTACGAGCAATTTCTCCTTTTCCCACAGTGTTTTCAAAAGACTTGTACTGCAGACACGTGAAAACCAGGGCTTGTTTGGTAAAGGGTTAAAGTTTGTCATTCGGTAAAGGGTTGTCTTAATTGTAAACCAGATGACAGAATGCTGGACTTCTCAAATTCAAAGAACTTGCGGACGACAAAATAACTGTGGCTACAGTATTTGGGATTCCTCTTTGAAAGGATAGAGGACCTTGCTGGAAAAGGAGAAAATGCTGGTTACCACATTGTTTTCTTGGTCAAGGTGATTAACTCTTTACCAAATGACAGAATTTTAGCCCTGTCCAAATCGAAAGCAGTTGCAGACGACAAATCAAATATTACTCAAATGATGGAATTTGTTTGTAATTGAGTAGACAACAATGTGGGAAAAGGATAAAATGCAGGTTACCAGCATTTTCTCCTTTTCCAAAAATGTTTTCAAAAGGCCTCCACCCCATGGTCGTTAAAACCCTGGATTATGTGGTAAATGGTTAAAACTGGATTAAGCGATAAAAAGCTCTTCAGTTCTTTAACTCTACCAAACGACAAAATTTTGGACTGACTTAAATTAAGAGCATTTGCAGACGACAAAATACATGTTGCTAAAATGATGATTAACTCTTTACCAAATGACAAAATTTTAGCCCTGTCCAAATTGAAAGCATTTGCAGTAGACAAATCAAATATTACTCAAATGATGGAATTTGTTTGTAATTGAGCAGCCAACAATGTGGGAAAAGGATAAAATGCTGGTTACCAGCATTTTCTTCTTTTCCAAAAATGTTTTCAAAAGACCTCCACCCCATGGTCATTAAAACCCTGGATTATGTGGTAAATGGTTAAAACTGGATTAAGCGATAAAAAGCTCTTCAGTTCTTTAACTCTACCAAACGACAAAATTTTGGACTGACTTAAATTAAGAGCATTTGCAGACGACAAAATACATGTTGCTAAAATGATGGTTAACTCTTTACCAAATGACAAAATTTTAGCCCTGTCCAAATTGAAAGCATTTGCAGTAGACAAATCAAATATTACTCAAATGATGGAATTTGTTTGTAATTGAGCAGCCAACAATGTGGGAAAAGGATAAAATGCTGGTTACCAGCATTTTCTTCTTTTCCAAAAATGTTTTCAAAAGACCTCCACCCCATGGTCATTAAAACCCTGGATTATGTGGTAAATGGTTAAAACTGGATTAACTCTTTACCAAACAACAAAATTTTAGACTGGTCCAAATTGAAAGCATTTGCAGACGACAAAATAAATGTAACCCAAAAATTGAAATTTGTTTTGGGAAAGGTAGAAAACATTGTGGGAAAAGGAGAAAATGCTGGTTACCAGCATTTTCTCCTTTTCCCCCAATGTTTTCAGAAGGCTTCTTTTCAAGGTCGTGAAAAGTCGGGATTGTGTGGTAAAGAGTTAAGCGATAAAAGGCTCTTCAGTTCTTTAACTCTTTACCAAACGACAAAATTTTGGACTGATTTAAATTAAGGGCATTTGCAGACGACAAAATACATGTTGCTAAAATGATGATTTCTATCATTGATAGGATAGAAAACATGGTGGGTAGAGGAGAAAATGTTGGTTAACAGCATTTTCCCTTTTTTCCCACAATGCTTTCCAAAGCATTCTTTCTCAGGGTCGTTAAAAGTCAGGATTGTTGGTAAATGGTTAAAGCACGCTTTCTAAGACAAATCTCATCATTTGAGCCACATTTAATTAGTAGTCTGCATAGACTTTTAAATTAAACTTTTCTAAAATTTGGTCGTTTGGTAAGGCGGTAGATCTAAATCAGCAAAAAAATCCGAATATAAATACATTTAGATCCATGTATTGATTGTTGACTGTCATGGGTGGGTGACATTCACAAGTGGGTACATATAAATTAGATATTTTAACTCTTTACCAGACGAAAAATTTTAGACTTGTTCAAATTGAAAGTAATAGCTGACAACAAATTAAATGTGGCCCTGATAATGAGATTTCTCTGTAAAAGGGTAGAAAATATTGTGGGAAAAGAAGAAAATGCTGGTTACCAGCATTTTCTCCCTTTCCAAAAGCGTTTCAAAAGCTTTCTTTTTCAGGGTCATTAAAATGCAGGATTATGTTGTAATGGGTCCATTTAATAGTCTGGGGTCAAACTATGTGACAGGTACACTATCTTGGAGCCATGTTTTGTGCCAATGAAATCTACCTGTAGCTGTAGATCTATCATGGCTGCTTTGCATGAAAGCGTTCTCAAAAATACAAGACATGTCAAGCTACACAGAACGTGCAGTCTGATCTCGATCTGTACTGTCGTATACAATTTCAAAATATAATTCAACATTAAATTTTGTGCCGCACTAACTTGTCGTCTGCAAATGCTTTCAATTTCTTATCTAAAATTTTGGAGTTTGGCAAAGTGTTAAAATGGAAAACTCAAAGGTAAACCAATCGAAAATTGTCGTCTGCAACACAGAAACGAGTGGAACATTTCTCAACATTAAGCTTGGAATTTTCATTACTCAACACATACAAAACAACCGTCGTTGACTTTTTACGCATTGTTTACATATAAAATTACTAAATCAGTTAAGCAATATTACCCAAAATGATTCTCCGACACAGAAGGTCTCCATTGTCTGACAAAACCGGCGAGGTGATCAAACCTTTATAGCACTCATGTCGCATTTATTGTGCAACTTTATGCAAATTGGATTGGGTAGGCAATTTGTGTTGACCATTTAGACCTGTGCACCATTCAAATTTATGGGCTGTAGTCTTCCATTTTAGAACCGCCTTTCTATTGACTTATTCATTTCTCAACGATTTGAGAATTTGTGTTGTGTGATCCTAGTATTTTTTAAATTGTTCTCAGCAGGAAGAATAATGCTGAAAACATTGTTGAAAGAGGAGAAATATTGTTTCTTATCCTTCCAAAGAAAAAAAATTATCCCATCCTTACATCTGCAAAATGCTACGCGATAGGCTTAGACCAAATTTTAACCTACCTAAAGATTCAAATGATAGAGTTCCTATAAATATTAATTTATTGGGCGGAGTGTAACCGATTGACATATGACAAAATGTGGAGGCCTAAACAACTGAATTTAACAAAATGTAATTCAAAAAGAACCTAAACACCGGATTGTAACTAACCAATGAATTACGTAGACTTAAATAAAAAAATAATAAGAACGTAAAACACACACACCCGCACTTTTTCGCTCACCTCTCTCTTTCTCTACCGTTCATTCGCACCCTCACTCATCTCTCTCGTTCACTCCTTCCCCGTCTCACTCACCCACTCATTCTCGGGACAGGGCAGGGTTGGGTCGGGACTTGTCCAAATTAAGAAGCGTCCATGTTACGGAGCTCAACTTTTTGCCCACTATAAGGCTTCAGTGAATGTAAGATATGCTAGGTTTTATTCACAATTAACAAAACTTATTGATGGATTTATCTAGCTTGAAATTGACACAGCGGCTCATCGATACCTCAGCAGATTTTGACAAATAATAAACATGTCCAGTAACTTAAGCAATTCTTTATTCTGGATACAAAATTCATTAAAGTAAAGGGTCATTTAGAAAAAGTTGCATGGGGTATTTTGTCTCGGAAACCCATCAGATACCTTAATTCTTTTTCTAAATGGAACGAAAAAGTATTTCACACCATAACTATTTATAGAATCGAAACGCTAAGCCTTGTTAATCGATATATTGTTATTTGGTATGTAGGTAGACACAGCCCGAGGGCCCTAACTGTTTAATTAAACTAAACAGAAAAGCTTTGGGGGACTTCTATTTAGATATGAGGCATGCCCTGTGAAAAAGTGGTTTAATGCATCTGCAAAAAGTATCGATCAAGGTCAGCCTGCGCAGTTCGCGATACTTTTTGCTATTAGTCAATTTTCTGCATGTCAAAGGACCACATTCTACCTCATGATTCAGTCGCTTGTTATACAAAAGGGATTTTATGAATTCTTAATTATCGGATGACTTGCCTGGTATCATGTTTCAGGTGGACGCATTAAGCCCCCTTCTGCCAAAGCATATACATGTATTACCCATAAAAAATATGCTCACTATGTACAACTGGGATCAGGCTAGTACGTCTATCACACGCGTTGAGTTTGGAGGGGGAGGGGGTCAGACTCGTTTCAAACAGGGATCGGTGGTTTACATGTCGATCTCATCTTAAAAACACCATTCTCTCTATCTGTCTCTCTGTCTTCCCTTTATCTCTCTCTTCTCTCATTCTGTCTTTCTAACTCTCTGTCTGCCTCTCTCAGCTTAACACTCAGAGAGAGAGAGAGAGAGAGAGAGAGAGGATAACATTGTGGGAAATAGGGGAAAATTCTGGTTACTAGAATTTTCTCCTTTTTCCACAATGTCTTCAAAAACCTTTGTACCAAGGGTCATTAAAACTTGGTATTGTTCAGTAAATGGTTAACTTGATCGATAATGACAAAACGAATGAATGTCATATACATGCGATTCGGTACCAGTAATTCCATGCTAGCACTGTACGATTATGCTTTGCATAACCACGCCCCTTGTAGATCATGTTAGATCCGCCTTCAAAACAACCCTAGCTTGTTGCCAAAAAGCGACTACCAGAACCGAGATGTGATTATGCTTTCAAAAGAGATTTCGCTCTATTGTGCAATGTTTTAAAAAGATAACAACCATGGGATAGTCTCAGTAGACCAGGAGTAAACGTGAAATGAGAGCAACATGTACTTGCGGAGGAAGGTTAACTCTTCAACAGACGACAAGATTTTAGACACTCCCAAATTGATAGCAACTACAGACGACAAATTTAACGTGGTGTTAAGTAGTAGGAATTGTCGCAGGAAAAGTTGGTAACATTTGGGGAAACGGAAAATGCTGGTTACATACATTTTCTTCTCGATATATATTTTTTTTTTCAAAAGCATTTTTTTGATAGCGTCGATTCAACTAGGAG